>PVHX01009283.1:21643-77548 GCA_004024805.1 Geosciurus inauris | reverse complement strand
AGGAGGAACTATGTGATTGGTTTACATTTACTGTTGGTTCCGAGAACGTGCAGCTCGTGGACAGAATTCAGGGGGCTTACGTGCCTTGCCACATGGACAGCTCTTGCCTACGTGCATTGTCTCTGATCGGCCAGACGGCCTTATAAGTTGAATGCTTGTTCCGCTGATAGACGGGTGCCTGCTCTGACTGTACTTCCTGGTGTGTCTGATTGTCCTGCGGCAGGGTGGGAACGGGCAACTAATCGGCTCCAACTCTTCCCAACTTCCATGGCTAGGTGAATGTGGGGGTGCCCCTTCGACCCGCTGGCTCGGGACAGACTGCAACCCCCAAAATGACATGTCCTATCTTCTTGAGGACTAGTATTTGTCTGACTTATGAGTTCAGGTCCTCTGTATGAGGTCAGATCCAGGCAAGAAAGAGATGGTACATTAAAATTGGGAGGTATATACTTAATTTTATAGACAATTTGCAGAACCATGTTTTTCTTGACCATCACAAGACTATGCTGTACTGTTAGATCAGCAATCGTGGGGAGCCCTTACTGAGCCTGATGGGGCAGAGCAGTGAGTATCTACAGTGCTCTGAAGTAGTACAGTGTAATTGCTATACAGTAAGGAGGGTGGTTCTGTGAGTAAAGTAGCTTATCCCACACCATCCAACAAGAAGGGAGCCAGGAGAATAACTACTGTCATTAACTAAACTTATAGAAGCCAGAAAGCAAGGAATCCTAGATGGATGTAATCTATATGGATCCACCAGTCTGAGCTGAGACCAAGTGATAGAAGAGCGAACAATGAAAATACCCAAAGAAATGCTTGGTGCTCTGTCTTGTACATTGTACAGCATCATAAACATTAAGAGAAATTAATCAGTGCATTTAATGACAAATATCTTTCTATCAGAGCTGGGTGTGGGAGTGCATACCTGTAATCTCAGCAACACAGAAGGCTGAAGCAAGAGGACTGCAAATTCTAACCCAGTCTCAGCAATTTAGCAAGGCCCTAAGCAACTTAGCAAGGCACTGTCTCAAAATAAAAAATGAAAAGGCCTAGGAATATAGCTTAGTGGTGAAGCACCTCATAGTTTAAACTCACAGTTCTCATTCTCTCTCTCTCTCTCTCTCTCTCTCTCTCTCTCTCACACACACACACACACACACACACACACACACACAGTCCTATCATTAGTTGTTCAGGTGTCATGTCTTGACTTTCTAACTCAATTATAAATCCACTAAGGGTTTCCTCACACTGCACTGGGTAATGTTGGGCCCAGAGTAAGCACTGAATAAATATTCAGGGAAAGAAAGATTAACTAGCCTAGATAAACAAAAAGTAAAATCATCCTTTAAGGGAAAATATGAGGCAGCTTCTTCATAAACATTCATGAAAACCAAGGTTGATCAACCTTGTTGAAATAGATTCAACATTTCCAGACACTGTCACACATACAACTCTCTTGTTGCTTACCAGTACTCAGTATTTCCTGAAAGTCATTTCTCCTGACTGAATCTCTAAATTCTCTTCATTTACTTTAGAAACTTGAGGTGCAGAGGAGACATCACCCTATTCATTGTCTGGTTTGGGGGAGACCCTTTTAAACCATTGCACTGCTTACTATACAATTGGCTTCATTATTCTTCAATTCCACTAAGTATTAAATACAAGTAAGACATTTGATATGAATACCTCATGTGCATACACACACTGGAGTGATTGCTTTGATAAGAACTTCTTCAGAAAACCCCATTTGTGTAGCCAGAAAATACTGAAAGGGCTATAAACCCTGAGAAAAAAATTAGAGGAATCTTAAGAAATATTGTTTTTCTCTGAGAGAATAAATATTTATAGAGGATTCAGAGCCTACTCTGAGCATAACTTCATGCTTAAAGAGTTTTCTAATTCCCATAAAATATTATCCACCTAATTGCATTTCTCCTTCTATTAAGTACACATGGCCAAGATGAAAGACAGGTCAGTTCATGGCCACAAAGTTTTCCAGCAACTTAAGGACAGAAGTCAAGTCTGGTTCATGGCTCACCTTGTGGAATGCAAAGGTCCCTCTTAGTTGACGCAATTTTTCCTTCTTAGCCAATTAGTAAAGAACAGAGATGCTAGAGCATGAGAGCAACCTATGGCCATCTCCTGAGTGGCTACCAGAGGCAAAAGTGAAGGCCCTTCCATTGACATGGCAGGCGTCCCAAGATGACCTATTCTTCTTCTATGACCTATAAAATTGATTCTCACTGAAGACAATAGGATTCATCCAAACTTCTCCAAGGGCATAATTCAATCTCTATGTTCTAAACAATAGAAAAACTATACAGTAATTAATTACGTGTCTCGGCACAATCAGAAGTGTTTCCTTCCTCACCAATCGCGTGTCATGTCCTAACCTCCTTTCCTCCCTGGGGACACAGGGATACAAATGAATGAACATGGTTTAATATGTGCAGCTACCCAAGGTACAAAAAGGACCAATGCACACAGGAGAGAACGAGATGATACTCAATATAAGGAACAGCTTCTGAGAAGGGAACAGGTTGACTCAGCTCTGTCTTTTGGCCATGGCCTAATTATTGGCTGTTTGTATTCAGATTTATCAGGAAAGAGAAACCATTGTAGGTATTGTGAGAACCATGGACTTAATACAGGGAATTAGAAACTTACACAGACATATGGAGGGATGGTAAGTTAAGTTCAGGGAGGCCTCTGTCTGTTTTGAGGAAGTCTGGAAGCACCAGAAATGTAGTGAAGCTGCCATCTAATCTCAGCTGCTTGTCGCACAAAAGTAGAAGATTATTAGGAGAATGTCAATGAAACCTGATATCCCTCTGCCATCTGCTAGTGCCCGTGTACTTTCTGGAGCTACTGCCACAGAAAAATGCTTTCTCTGCTATCCTGTATTCCAAAGCTCTTAGAAATGCTTCTCAGTGGGAGAATCTAAACTGAATAAATAGGGTGGGTTTGTTACTAAGAGACAAGAGACATATCTGACTCACTGGCAGAGCAGAAGGATGCAAAACATATTGGCTAAACTAATGAATGAATAATTAAATGGAAGGATGGAGGGTTGGGTAATGCATATTTTCTCACAGAATAGGGCACTATTCTCTAGGCACTGATATATTGGAGTCAAATGTTAAGCAAAGATTAGACCAGGAGACTGGTAAGGTCCTTTTGCATTCTCTATTCTGTAGGTTTCATGTGTGAACTGATGACACTCCACCAGGCACAAAGTCCTCTTTTGCTTAGTTCAGAGAACTGAATTTCTAATTTTGGAATTTGGAGCATTTTTCTAAATTGTGATGATAAGTTTTAGGAGACAATAAGAGTCCTTCCAGAATCCTTAAATCTTGCCAGGGAGGCTATCATCTGATTTTCCCTACCAAGAAGGCATGTATCCTCACTTAATAAGGCAGAACATGTATGTGAGAGCACTCTCTTGCTCTTGCTTTCTCTCTCTCTCTCTCTCACAGACACACACACACACACACACACACACAGACTTCTCCATTTATACTTTGTTCAGAGATTAGTCCAAATTTACAAAGTTCTTTAAGAAACATTCATTTAACATTAGGCATGATCTTACATTTGTTAGATATAATCATCTGCCACAGGAAATAAACCTGTATGGATGCCCTATAAGGAAAAAAATAGGGCTTCAGCTGCTGGAGATACAGGTCTCACACACCAATTAGTCCAATAATATCCTGTGTGAC
Organism: Geosciurus inauris; assembly: GCA_004024805.1. Lineage (NCBI taxonomy): Eukaryota > Metazoa > Chordata > Mammalia > Rodentia > Sciuridae > Geosciurus > Geosciurus inauris. The sequence goes on along the minus strand of PVHX01009283.1, from coordinate 73,823 downwards.
AATATATAAGTCTTTTTACCTCTTAGATTCTTGGTTTCATAATTTAAAAATTAAGGTCTTTGAAATGTAGAACCTTGATGTAGCTTCAAGGTCTAAGGAATTCTAGGTTTATATTTAATTGCCACCTGAATCAAAATATGACAACTAGTCATATTTTGACTAATATTGAGTACTGATATTGATACTGATAATAAGTGATATTGTAACTTCTCTTGATTTTTGTTTAATTATGTACTAATTCTTTCCTGATTATTCATTTTATCATGTTGGGATTTTATAGTTACATTATATCCAAAGGTTGCTAAACTTGCCTCAAATTCCTAAACAAAAAGTTCCCAAAGGTATCTTGATAAGAAAATGGATTGCTTTATCTCTAAAGACAATTGATTGAAAGATCACAAATTTCTATATGCATCCCTCCTCTCTTTGCTGGGCTTTGGGATGCTGCCCTTAGGTATTAACACAATGGCCTTAATAGAATGCTTGGACAGAGATCATGGCTTTTCTCAGGGCTTTCTTCCATTGACAAGTTCTCCAAGAGAATATAAGCACAAAGAAGTTTAAGCAAATTAACAAATTCATCATTTGTGGAGCTTTGACCCCAGACACCAGTGAGTTGGACCATGTATAAGGTTGCTTTGCCTGAAGTCAAATAGGCCCCAGTAACCTTGCAATGAAGCATTCATCAGGAGTGCTTCATCTATTTCACTCCTGATGCATAAAACTTAGTATAAAATCTTACCACTATGTTGAAAGACTAATAAAAAATTCACCTGCCAGAGCCTAAAAAACTGTAACTAGAGGGAGGAATAAAAGAGGGAAAGAGTTTGCTCCTAATACTTGATGTCAAGCTGGCCTAGAATATAAATAGGCAGCAGTCCTAGTCCTGGAGGAGCAGAAAGTGCCTAAGGAAGGAGAGAGAAGGATGGTTGACACTGCTTCCATCATGGCCTCTGGGAATGAAGGGAGAGGTGCCCTTCGTTTGTGTGCTGAACTTCTAATTACTTTGACAGCTCCAACCCTAGTAAACTGCAGCTTAAAGTCAGCTATATAATTTTCAGGGCCAGTGCAAAATGAAAACATAGGGCCTCAGTCAGAGGTAGGACAATCAATATCTCCTTCCCTAGGCCTGTTGTTCCAACTCATTGTAGAGAGGCAACACCCAAGAGCACCCAGATCTTTCAGTGCCTGAATCCTTGGATGGAAAGTGGCAGAGGGAGGGGATGCTAGGTTGGGCCTGGGTCACCAGGGGAAGGGGAGTGGCAACTGATAGTCTGTCCCAGGGAGTCAGGAAGGATATGGAAGGTGGGACTATGCATGAGGCAAGGCTCCAAGATCTGGGTGTATGCTCCATTGTCCCACCAGACTTCCCTTTCATAACAAAAAATTCAAAAATAAAATTATTAAGAATTTCAAGATAACAATTGCAGAGCATTTAAACCCAAGCATGGGGACATTATAAGTGAAGGGATCTATGTGACCACAAGGGTCCCATGGCCATGAAGCTGGTCCTGCTGCAACCTATCAGACTTTCTGGCTAGGTTAAGGCTTGCTCCTCCCTTCCTGAGAGGTGAAATGTATTTGTTAAGGGATGGAGGAATGTATGGTTTTGAGAATCCTACTGCTCTTTGTAGGCCACACATTGAAAGAGCTATATAGAGCTCTAGGAAGGAAAATTCTACCAGCCTGGTACTCTTACCTGCTTCTTCCAGTGAAAGACTCTGGGCTACTAAAGATTCAATGGAAAGCCTGGCCTTGATTCTTGTTGGCAAGTCCCATCTACCATCTTGTTGGTGGGGGTAGGTGGCTGGTTCCTACATTCCACATAAAGGAACTTTGACTTTAGAGCCAGATAGTCTTGAGTTCAAATCTGACTCTCATTCCTCTGGGTACAAACCACTTAGGTCTTTGAGGCTTATCCTCCTCATAGGCCCAATGTAGATAGTATTATTCCCCCTAGAGCTTATATGATAAGAGGGCTAGCAGAATCCAGCAGTGTGATCATCTCAGTTTCATGGTGATAGCAACTTAATCAAAAAGGATTCTGCTTACCAGTTTTCCATCTAATTTCCTGCAGCAGATCTCTCCTGTCAAGGCCTGATCCTATTCAAAATGGCTATCACAGCCAGGCATGGTGGCACACACCTGTAATCCCAGCACTTTGGGAGGCTGAGACAGGAGAATCACGAGTTCAAAGCCAGCCTCGACAACAGTGAGGTGCTAAGCAACTCAGTGAGACCCACTCTCTAAATAAAACACAAAATAGGGCTGGGGATGTGGCTCAGTGGTCAAGTACCCCTGAGTTCAATCCTTGATACCAAAAAAAAAAAAATGGCTCTCACAGGCTTTGTCAGCTACACTATCAACTGGACCCAGCTGTGCCCAGTATCTCTCATGACTATGGCGTCTCAAGGTCCCTGGGGTGTCTAGCTTCTCTGGAGAGGTCTGGGTAGATAGCAAATTCAAGGTTATTTTTGCAGTAGTCCTCTAGTTAAAGCTGAGCCTTGGAAGAGCAGAGGCAAGGTGGCATCCCTCCTCAGGGAGCTGGGAAGAAGGCCCCAGAGTGTCTGTGCTTCATCTCTGATCTCATTGGGCTCGACTTGAGGCTTGGTCCCTGAGTTAGTTCCATAGTAAAGGGGAGTTTCCATTCTCTAAGCCTTTTCTCTCAAAGGATAGACATCAACTGTGTCCTTTTGATAGTGAAGGGACTCATGATGAGGATTTGACAAAAGTCCCAAATCCCTCTTTGCATAAGTCTCCCAAAGGACTCAGAAACACCTATGCAAATAAGACTCCCAGAGCAGGTTCTGTTATCCTGTTCTTTCCCAAGATAGATTTTGCAAACTCAGGTTTAATAGTGCCCCTGGGTTATATTCCTGAGTGTATGAATATATCTCTTTTTTTTCTGCTTAACTCAACTTTACAGTCAGATTTCAAATCCCTGGGAGTTTCAAGAACTCTGGACAATCAGCTTCCCATACACTGGCAGGAGTTCAGCAAGTGCTTGCTGGTCTTGTTTATATAGGTCAAGAATTGTTTCATATCTGGGGGATAGGATAGGCTGTCACTTTGCAATCGCATGCTTTATGTTGAAAAGAGGGTCTACCATTATGGATTGTCATTTGGATCTGAACCTTTTACACCAAACTTCTCAAGCTTTAATATGCACAGGGATCACTTAAGGTTCCTGTTAAAAATGCAGGTTCTGACTCAGGAACTCTAGGATGGAGCCTGAGATTCCGCTTTTCTAATAAGTCACCAGGTGATGCCAATGCTGTTAGTCAACTAATGTGCTAGTCAACCATAACTTGAGTAACAAGGATTTAGATAATGTCCATTTTTACAGAAGAAAAACTGGAGGCAATTAGAGCTGTCAAGTGCAAGAGGCCTTACTTCTAATTCCTTGTCTCTCATGCTTGCTGAGCTGTAGCATCCTTTAAGAAGAAGTTTTTGGCTTCTTTTTGTCCTTACTTCTTAACTCAGGATCTGTTTTCTTTGGCTTTCCAAATCCTTCTTTGGAGCTGGGGATTCCTGGCCAAAAGTCGACATTTTCATGACAGTCTCGCTGGAGCTTCCCCAGAGTTCAGGGTAAGGTTAAATTTGCTCTGGCTTGGCTGCTGACAATCGTGTCTTGGTGCCCAAACTCTCAGACTTGAACATGGAAATGTAATATCTCCCTGAGGAAGTGCTTTTATTGAGTCCATGAATAAGAGAGCATGTAGCTTGTTGTGTCTAATTCCAGCTCCACTCCCCCTCATGTGACATGCCTTCAAGGCAGTGGTGGTCATGACCTGTGATATCAGAAATGGCAGGAGCTAGAACACACTTGGAACTTGTGTACAAGTAGAGAGCTATTTCAAGTAGCTGTATAAATGGCTGTATTGAGCCTTTGCACCTCTTGATATTATCTAGGGATTTTAAATTATGAGATTACTTGTTGCAGAAAGAGACATAGTCCAAACTCTCCCTCTCAGCCTTTTTGTCCCACCCCCATTAGAAAATACACTTATTTACAAAATAATATTTAGCACTGTCAAAAAAATAAAGTGCAACAAATTGAAGATCTAGTGGGCTCTTATTTGTGATTTAAGAATAAGGCAATACTTCATTCTATAAAACAGATTAAGTGTTCTGATGAGCTAAGCATAAGAGGTTGACTTCATTGATGGAAAACATCTGAAAAAAGCAGAAACAGTGGACAAAAAGTGAATTGTTAGCTGGGCCTGGTGGTGCACACCTGTAATCCTAGCACTTTGGGAGGCTGAGACAGGAGAATCGCGAGTTCAAAGCCAGCCTCAGTTATGGCAAGGCACTAAGCAACTCAGTGAGACCCTGTCTCTACATAAAACACAAAATAGGGCTGGGGATGTGGCTCAGTAGTTGAGTACCCCTGAGTTCAATCCTCGGTACCAAAAAAAAAAAAAAAAAAGATTGTTCATTCTAATTCTAAAGTTATTTTCTTAACAGGGTTAAAACAGGGGGACCTCCTTATGCTGCCTCAGGATGATTGGAAAATCCTGATTTTTGTTTGTTTGTTTGTTTGTTTGTTCATTTGTTTGCTTCAACTGGCCGGTTGCAAAGTTCAATTTGATTACATGAACTTTGACTTCATCCTGATTTGGTGGTTTGGTCTGGGTAGAGTGGGAGCTCAGTCCATAACAGTGGCCTCCTATAAAATGCTTTTAATAGCACAGAAAAATCAGGAAGGCATACATATGTTTGATTTTAAAGTTCCGTTATAATATTCATTACATGCAACCAATACACATAATAATAATGTAGGTGATATTACCTTACAAGGCCATGTGATTGACGCTATTTCCCAAGGATGGTTTAATAAAGTCTGTTAGATTATTCTTCTAGTTTCTAGAGGATGTTTTCATCCATTCATAGCAACAGTTATGGGTCCTGAATGTGGTCTAGATTCTGAGGAGATTTTGTCTTCAGGGAGCCCCAGAGAAGAGCACCTTTCCAAGAAGTGCATACAAAATAGTTTACAAATATACAGTGATTCTAAACAAAATTAGCAATAGATCTATTTCTAATATTCTATGTAAGTAAAAGTAGATATAAAGGGCTGGGGTTCTGGCTCAGGGGCTGGGAGTGTGGCTCAGTGGTAGAGCACTTGCCTAGCATGCATGAGGCACTGGGTTCGATTCTTAGCACCATATATGAATAAATAAAATAAAGATCCATTGACAACTAAAATATATTTTAAAAATTTTTTAAAAAGTAGATTTAAAAATGTTAATGCTTAATAATTCTACCATCTAACTCAGAGTTTTTAATTCCAATCTATGCTATAGCCTAAACTGAGTAAGTAAAATACAGCAAAGGCATAGAAGAAAGATTTGTTTTATAATCTTTAAAAATATATCCTTTTTCTTATTATCACATGCACAATGTGATTTTTATTATATACCCAAATGATTAAGATTATTTGGTTCTCCTTTCTTCTTAGGTCATTTACCAGCTGAATTTTACCACAGGAGAGAGCTTCCTTTTCTGTGTGGAACAAATCTTTAAAAAAATAAATAAAAGGAAAATGTACATTTTCACAAGCCCCTAACAGGTACTTTGGGGTTCATACATCTTGCCTAGTTTAGACCCTCTGTTTGAGTGGTGGTCTTTTCCCAACAATAATTTCCAATCAATGTACACTTTACTGGAACAGAAAAAAAAAATTTACATTGACCAGACAACCACAAAAAGAATTATATGGTGTTTTTGCTACCTGTGAGTAAATAAATATGCTTTTGGCATTCCTGGATATCTGATCCATTAAGTGAGCCAAAAACAACCATTCATCCTGCTTTTTTTATGGTTTAAATAAATTCTAGAAACCTATTACAGCACTCAAGGGTGAGTGCTTCTGTGGTTTAAGCTGCAGGAAATATTATCCTGTTGCATGAAGTGCAGCAAAATGAGAACCGAAGAGACAGAAGTTCCTCTCCTGCTCCACCACAATAAGTCCCTTGGACTATTTAAGTACCTTGGCCTTTCTCAACTTCAGCTTTCTCATCTGCAAAGAAAGACATGGATTGAGCTTCTATTTACTAAGCATGCTTATGTTCTAAGGACATTTTTCTGAGCAGATTTAAAAGCAAGGATGCTGCTCTATTTTGGTCTAGAGTCTGATCTTCAGAACCTATACTCTAGATCATCTATAAAATTTTCTGAGCTAAGACCCAATGTTTTATTACCTCTAAAACCTGTCAGGAGGTAAGAACTTGTGCCAGAAATTAAGGTGGCAAGATTTCTGGTTTTTTTTTTTTTCCAGAAAGAATTTTTGCTGTTGTTGCTTTTTGTGTTTTTCCTGCCTTGGCAATTTACAGAGCACAGGAATATCTGCATAAGACCACGAAGCAGGAAGCCAAAAGGCAGTAAATGTCTTCCCCCCAATCTCTGATGACCTATTTCTCACACAAATATCTACATTCCTGATCCACCAACTCAGGGTTACTAAAGTCCCTGAAACCTTGCTACCCTTAAGCCCTGCCTCTTTTAAAAGAACAAACCCATTGATAAGCATTGTTATTTAGCACTTATAGAAGAAGGGGTAATTATTTCAAGATGGAACAAAGGAGATTTAAGAAAAAGTTTTCAATGCCATGAAGGGTCTTCTTTCATTCATAATGTCTTATTTCTCCTCCACACCAACTAACATAACAAAATAAACTTGACTTTGCATTAAAAAATGAAACAGCACATGGAAATAGTTTTGGCACTTCAACCAGGTGCCAATAAGCTTTAGAAAATGAGATATCAATTCAACTTCATCTAATAATTATTCTTTACACATTTGTTCTGCTCAGGGATCAGATGCAAAGAAGGAATTGACTAAAGTCTCTCTCCATGTAAACTCTCAACTGGTGATAGAAAGATAAAGAAGTGAGAATATAATCTGACATTTGAAAATATAGCAAAGTGAAACATGTTATAGTAAAGGGAGAGACAAAGTAATTCATCCTGAGAGAGTCAGAGAATGTGTGACAGTTCAATTCACTTTTGAACTGGATGCTGAAACTTGTCCCAAGACCATGAGGCCCCAGATTGAATGAAGATGTGTATCTTTGCCCTGAATTCAGAAAAAAGTAAGTCCATGCACAAGCTATGGGACTCTTTACAAATTTCTTAAAATCAATTTCATCATTTCCAATGCCAAGTGATGTGGGATAATGTTCAGAAACATTAGTGATAACAGCTTGTAATGGCCATTGATATCCATCCTTCCACAATGAGCTTATCTTCCTTAAGTTCCTTTGGTCAGTAAAGTCCAAATGCCAAGGTGTCTTGCTCTACCCATCAAAAGTTTGGTAATTACTGTTAAGCTGATGTTGGCTTACTTTAACAAACCCATGGCTAAAACAGGACATTCAAAGACTGAGAATCACTTTCTAGAAGGAAGACTTCCAAGTGATGCTAATTAGAGATAGTATCATTTCAAATTAAAAGCCTTCTAATGAGTGATTTTTATAAACCTAGAGCACATCAATGTTGAATCAGTCCTCACTCAGGCTGTACACTTTGTGCTGTATTTGTTTTTTTCATCAGCATCTCTTTCATATTAAAGACTTTGTCTTGACTATCAAAGATACTGTACCAGAAAAAGTAACAGAGAAAGGGCTTAATAAATCCAGACATAGCATTCCCTTTCAGAAAACAAAAAAAGTTAGAGGCATCCAAAGGAAAAAAATCATAATTGGTAGAAATCCTTTCCCTTACTTAAGCATCTACTGATGTGCTATTGTGTACAAAGCTTGTTCCCAAGGAAGCATAAAAGGTTCAAGTCACCATGGTTAAATGCTTGGGTGATGGCAACACTGACAAGCCTGTGAAGAAGGATGTAGAAAGGAGAGAAATGTGGGAGGTATGAGAGGAGCAGTCAGAGCTGAGGAAGTGAAAGCCACCCTGGCTTCTACCCCTACCTAATGCAGTCTGAGAAGAGCTCCGCAAAGGAAAGGCAAATTGTCTCTCCAACAACAGCCAAGAAATAATGGAAAGACAGAAAGAAGCAGAAACTGGGGAAATCTGGAGGTAGACTGACATTGTTAAAAGGAAACCTGTTTCCAAATGGTATCAAGAAAAATCTTAAATACCATGAAAACTGCCTTCATATATGCACCTCAGACCACATGTTGAATTGGATGGAAATAGAAACCTGCGTCCTTTTTGAACATGATTCTTTAAGCTTATTTCAGGTTGGTGGCACAGAACTGGGACTATAAGAATCCAGGGGCACCAGAGCAGAATCTGGACAAGAAGCAGTTCCCCTGGGTTATAGTTATAAGATCATTCTCTGTTTAATTCTCAAACCTTATTTGAGGAATTCTGATGCTATAAATTTCTAAGGGTAAAAAATAGCCCTGCTGGAAAGGTAGCATATGGAGAAAGAATGTTGATTATAATTTTTTCAAATATGAAAGTGCTTCAGCAGCAACATTTTGGACTCTTGAAAATTTAGTTGATTCTTGTAATGTCATGAAAAAGGAAACTGCAACAGATGAAGCAAGTTAAGTTTTAGCCTTGTCTGAAGACTTAAAGATATTCTATAAAGGAGTTTAGGATAATTTCAAAAATGTGAGGGAAAGAGAGAGAGAGAGAGAGAGAGAGAGAGAACATGAGAGGTAATTAGAAAAATAAATTTCAAAGCATATTTAGGACCTGTGTCTATAAACATGCTCTTGCCTGTGTTTTGTTGTTGTTGTTACTGTTATTTTAAGGTTTTAAGAAGTCTTAGCTGTTTCTAATTATTGCTCTGAAGTTACAAAGGCATTTTCAGTTGATCTCACTCTAGGAAGGCATGTTTATTGGTCAGCTTTTTGTGGCTGTGACCAAAATAACTGACAAGAACAACTTAAAGGAGGATAAGTTTATTTTGGCTCATGGTTTCAGGTCTCAGTCCATGGTCAGCAAACTCCATTGTTCCAGGCCCAAGGTGAGGCAGAACATCATAGTAGCAGAGGCAAACTGCTCAGTTTATGGCATCTAGGAAGCAGAAAGAGAGAGAGCAAGAAGCCAGGGGGACTAGATGTAATCATCAAGTGCTCTATTTGGTCCAACCACACTCTCACCATCTAGTTGCCACCCAATATTTCATTCCAGTTATTTATCCATTGAATGGGTTAATCCACTAATTAAAAAATCTAATCACCTAACCTCTTAATATTCTTGCATTGTCTATTGCATGAACTTACTGGCAGATACCTCATATCCAAAACATAACAGTATGGATACAGGGGAGTAGAGGTAAGCGTATGAAAAGAAGTCTAGGGAAAGTATAAGAGAATAACCACAACAGTTCCTGGCCTGCTTTGGGTCCACCTCAAAAAGTAAAGACATACTAAAGACACAAAGCATTTTACTGAAGGAAAGTAAGCACAAGTGTTTCATTTGTTATCTACACTCTCCCATTTTGAGCACAGGATGTAATCATTTATTCTCTCACATGATACCTGCTCTCAAGAAGGTTCATCCTGGCATGAAACAGCAAGATAAAAGACAAATACAATACAATATGATGAAGAGGATGGTGAGGAGGAGAAGGATAAGAGTAGAGCTACATATAAGATACCTGGGAGCACAGGGGAGGGATGCTCAACATCACCTTGGAAAGGCAGGAAAGATGACTTCAAAGACTAGTGTCATGTGAGTTGCATTTAGAAAGAACAGTGGGCATTTTCCAGTTGAGCAGGGTGATTAGAGGGTCAATCAGGCAAAAGGAGGCCTGGGATGCACAGAAAATGACACATCCTTCTTGGGAGTGGGGGCACAATGACAGGAGATACAGGTAAAGAGATGGTGCAGCCATCATTATGAAAATGATGTGACAAGGTTTAAGTTCTATCTTATGGTGATGTGCTGGGAAGATATGGGAGTTTTAGGAGGAGAATGGCATGTCCAAACCTGCAGCTTTGGAATATTTTGTAGCAATAATTTTGTCAAAGCCAATACTTCTCAGTTAGTTGAAAGCCAACTAGTTGAACAGGAATTCTCAGCAGCTTTTTATCTTGCCTTCAACATGCCCAATGTTTCAGGCTTTTCTTGGAAGTTTTTGAATGCAACTAAGTAACTTCCTGACCTCTAATTCCTGTCCTCTAGAAAATGTCCCTGCTCTCTTGAGGTAAGTAAATGTAAATAGACATTGATCTCCAGAGGAACAGAAAATTAACCACTGGAAAGATATATTTATTTTTCTATTCTAACTTTCTGGTAAACAAAGACACTCCTGGAATTTTTTCATTTTTTCCATTTGCATTGTTAGGAGTTCTCGTGGTCTATGCATTAGTTATAGGATATCTAACTAAGGTCTCACTGATTGAAAAGGAGGGAAGAAATCTACCTAACCGTTATAACTTGTCTTTATAAAAATTATTGTACTGGCGAGTCTCTGGGATGTCTTGTTGTTGCATGAAATTTGCCATAACTGGCAAAGTGGGAGGTTAATATAAGGATGTTAGCTATTTTAAAACTAGATTTCCAGGTCACCGAAATTCCCAGGATCAAGAATAGTATTCATTAAACCGTGAGAAGTTCCTCAGTGTTGCTCTGTGTTTCTCCAGTGTAAGTTATGTCATGAGGTGATAGCGATCCAGCTCAGAACTTTAAAGAGTGGGAAGCAAAGTGATTTGAGGATTACAAAAGAAAGCCACTCTACTCATGAGAAGACAAAATCAAGTGTGACAGCCAGATACAAGTATTCTTAGAAATAGGCTCACATGATTTGTGTAGATGTTATGAAGAGCTGTTAGTGAAGTCTAGTGTTTTTCAATCTCTCTGGGTTAAATGTAAAAACTTCCTCAGCTCTAAGTAAAAGTCTTCCTACATTACATCCGAGTTAATTTGGGAATTGTGCATCATCTTCTCTCAGAAAGATGTAAGATTGCCTTTATCTTTACAGTCTTAATGGTTCTTGAGATTTGGAGTTAGATCCAAAAGTGGCAAAGTAAAAAAAAAAAATCATCAGTCTAGGGATCAGAAAACCAATTTCAGCCCTTGTTATGCTACTCACAAGTGGTCTTGTGGGGCCATTGGGTCTCAACTGAACCTTAGGCTTTTGATTTTTAAAATTGGGACATTCCTCCCCACTCCTGTTAGATTGTTTCTGCTAGACAATACTGTGTGGATCCAGGACAATGTGAAAGCATCAACATAATGTTTTAATAGCAAAATATAAATATACGTGTCAGTACTAGTGATGACCAAAGAGAGCCCTGTTAAGATGACATCTGTTTAGGAGAGGAAATGAGGTTGTGAAGTCAATATTAATGATCTTTAAGGACCTGGGTGAATGGCAGAAGGGATGAGAAATTGGGAGGTATGAAATTTCTCTGAAGAACAAGATTTTGACAGGAGACATCTGCCAGGCTTTCCAACTTAATGAAAGTACAACTTTGATGTGGTAATATAAGCTATTTTATATATTGGCCTTGAATTTTAATGATTCACAAAAGATTACCCTTCAGTTAAGAGTCTCATGTCCGAAGCCCCACATTAGAAGGAGCACTATTCCTGTCTTTCTGGTGATCAGCATCCAGTTGGCTTGGACAGCAGAAATCATAACTGTTCCTTAATATCTAAGGCCAGAACAGCAGCATGATGACATTGGATGACAAGGTCTACATAAGTCGTTTGGGGGATAGAAACCACACAGTTTAAGATACATTAAATTTGTTGTGTATGAATTTAAAAGTATTATCCCATGGTCAATACAAGCTCTTTCTTTCTCCTTCTAGGTACATAATTGTGGAATTACTTCTGACCTTCATATCTCCTTCACTGTTCCATCAACCAGTTGTCTAAACCTAGATATTTTTGCTGCAGATACTTTCAGTGTTCTTTCCCCAAAAGAGAGAGTACCCCAAGGATCCCAAGGAATAAACAATGCTATCAAAGTGAACCAGACAGCATCTGCAAACCCAGCTTCTGTTGGACGATATGGAGTTTCAAAAAACCAGAGAGCTAAATTTAGAGACTATGCTCCAATTTTTATTTCTGTTGAGAGTACCTTCTTGTCATCCTAGTTTTCACCACTTACAACTACTTTCTTAGCACCCTCTTTCCTTTTCTACATCACAAGAAAATGCTCTTCTCTTTATGTCAACTCCCTACCTGCCTCTTGACTTAAAGAAGAGCTCAGAGTCTCCACCAACAGAATAAATCCTTTCATTCCTGTCTATTGAGTTTCCCCCAAGAGCTGTGGCAGTTTTGCCCACAGAAGTGGTTCTCTCTATAATTCCTGCTAGTCATTCTTGCTTCAAAGGCCTGGAACAGATCAATCAGCTGAATTGTTCTCTACTCCCACTTTGGAGTGCTTAACCTCACTCTAGTTTCCTAGCTTCTTACTCTTTGTCTTCCCTTGATCATCAGCTATCATGCCTCATTTTCTTTATAGGAAAATTTGGGATAGGATAAAGGTAAATATTATGTTTTCTCAGTATTTGAAGGGTTAAAAATCCCAAGATATTTTGTTCCCAACTGCAAAAACAATGACAACTAAATCCAAACCAAATTGCTAGCTCCAAACTCTACCACTGTGCTAGAATAACCTGGTTCTTCCTCAAGTTCCTTCTGTTCTAGGGAAGCATTTGGGAGATTCAGTGTTCTCTCCTGGGCAGCTGTCCACATTGCTCCCTTAGACTCTGTAAACAGAACATCTACATTTCATGGCCCTGTCCTGTGGCCACCCTGCACTGTGATACTCATGTTACATCTACTGTGTGCTCAGGACACTTCCAACCCCGTACTTCCTTCCCTGTTCCTGCTGCTGCACTAAGCTCCTCACAGGCTGGAGGCCATTCACTAGAGAGAAGTTGGAGATCAAGTCTTGAGATAATCAAAGCCAAGTTAGAGGCTCAGGCTACAGTCCAAATGCTGGCATTTCTGATGTCCATTGTAGTCTCCCCACTTGTACAGTAAGCAGAACCAATTCCACTTCATAGTGTTGTTATGAAGATTTAATAAGATGTATGAAAAGACCTTAACACAGAGCATGGTGCATAGGAGTAGTTCCATCAATAATATGAGTCACTAACATGGTCATTAGGGGACACAATAGGTAGTAGTGTTCATGAGCAGACTCCAGAGCCAACTTTAGACTTGAAACCTGGCTCTGAAACTTATTAGCTGTGTAATATTTGGCAAGTTAATCAACCTTTCTGCATCTCTTTTCTCATGTGAAAAAATGGGGATGATGATGATAGAACTCATCTCATTGGGCTGGTATAGAGGTTAAGTGCTTAAGAAAGAACCTGACATAAACATGGTAAGTTGTATATATGTGTTAGCTTTTATTGATATTGTTGTCAGTAATGGGCTCAGATACTGCTTTCACCAAGAATGTGAACATATATTGTGCCCTGAATCAGATTTTCTTCACTCTCTATTTCTTCATGCTGCTCTCCTAACCCTCTGTACCATCACTGCCTTCCATCATCACTAGATAATAATTTAAGAAGCCTGAAATCATGCATATTTCCCCTTAAAAGTGCAACACCAAAGGACTAGGACTGGTATCCTCAACTCAGTTCTGTCCTATCTCAACCCCAAACATGGGCCCTTCCTTCCTTGAACACTGAAGTGGTAGATCATACAGAGTTAGCTAAACATTTCTTCCTCCAGTAGTGATGCCCAACAGTCAGAGATGAATCATTTTATCCCCATAGTTTGCTTCTTTTTTCCTCCCAGTGAGGTGACAGAAGCTCCAGCCCTTTCTATTCAGCTATTTCTCTTCTACCTAAGAACACAAGAAAAGAAAGAGCATGGCTTAAGCTCCTCCTAAAAATACTAATATGAAGTTTTGCAAATTTCCCAATTTTTGACAATGTAATGATTTTACAAAAGAAAGAAAGAAACAAACAAACAAAGAAACTTGGCCAGTTACTGAAATCTATAACGGTGACAGAACTTCTGGAGTAGATTCTGATCTCATTGCTAGCCTGCCTTTTACCCAATTCCTGTTTAAAGCTTTGAGGTTCCACAGACAGAACTTCTGGAACATGTAATATAGATTAAAAGCAAGAAAATTTCATCAACAGAGCATTTTACTTAAAAATGTAAATGCTAACGGGCTGGAAATTCAACCTAATTAAAATGGCTGAATGCAGAGTCACAATTAAAAAGGGAAAGAATTATGGAAAAGTAAATATTTACATACACATTGTACACTTATTAGGGTTTACAAAGAAATGCTTCTTGTCTGCACAGCTTTCTTTTGTAATGATATTGTTATGAGACAATAAATGTGGTTATAGTTAATAACAGATGTTAAATGGCATAATTCATCCAGAAACCTCACTAATTACTGTAGAAGCGTGAGACAAATGCACAGCATCAGATGGGAGGAATTCTTATCTGTTAGTCTGTAAACTGAAAATATGAAAGGTCACTTGTAAAAAAATAATTAAAGTAAAGCTGTATTTATTTAAATACAAAATTTAAGCACTTTAAAATTACAACAGACTTTATCTCCCAGAGTGTTCATGCTTCATTCAGAGAAACAAATTGGCCTGAATGAGTTTGAGTTAACTTGGCCACTTTAGTGGTAATCATTTTCTAAATTAGTTCAGGGAGAATGTTCCATATTTTAAATTGTATTATTTGCTGTCTTTACACTGATGCTTACCATCAAATATGTCATTTCCTTCAGCTCAATCTGTCTTTCCTTACAGGGGCATTAGGACAAAAATAGGGGAGGGGAGGCAGGATATGATGGCATTTAAAATAATTTTATTTCATTTAGATCATGTAGAGTAAAGCTGGGAAAGGTAAATGCTTAAAATAAATTTTCATAATAAATTTTGGAAGGCTTATTGGAAAAATTAAAATGAACAGACATCTTTTATTATCTTTGCAAAAGCTCAAAACCCCAAATAATCATTATGAAACTCCCTATCTCCTAACATAGTTGACTTGCATTTTATTCTGCAATGTTATTTAGTTGTTCTCTCCACTTCCACATTATCTTAATAGTAGCATACTTTGAAATATTGGTCGTCGATTTGTACCATATTTTATAAAGCTTTCCTTCTTGGTTTTAATTTTTATTGGTCTTCAAAACCAAACAGCTAGCTCTACATCTTGATTCAAATAAAATAAGGATGCTGAAACTGAAACAATAAGATTCCCAAGGTTTCTGGTTATACAAACACACATTTGTGCTATGCATGTGCACATTGATGAACACACACACACACACACATACCCACACACACGGCAGACAAAATGAGATGTAGAAAGGAGCAGAGAGAGAAGATAGATATTGAGACAGAAACAGAAAATGAGAGAATCACTACCTTTAGTTTTCTGTGAAACAGAAAACATTATATAAAACCTGAATTTATTCAGTGTTCAATTGTCCCTTTTCATTGTGGAAAGCCTGGTGGCCAAATGGACTTTTGTTTGTGTGTGTGTGTGTGTGCATGTTTCATTTTCCATTCTTTTTTAAATGGCTTTGAGTGAGAAACTTTTAATCTCTTTTTTTTTTTTGATTCTTTGGAGAATAACTTGTCTTATACAATAGAAACAACAATAAAAATCTGTAGCTATCTATATCTATCTTATCTATCTATATACACACACATCAATGTGATCATTGAAGTCAAGGCAGAATTTTTTTCTTTCATATTGTCTTTTGAAGAATATAAAAAGAAATCTGCTTAGAAAAACAGTAGGAATAGTTTATTGTAGGATACAGGTAATGGACTCTACCAGTGCTTCCCAAAGCTCCAGCACAGATGCATAATCTGGGGATATTTCTGAAGGATGGATTCTAACAGAGGTGGTCTGCAAGTGGGCCTGGCATCCTACTTATTAAATTCCCAGGTGCTGCTGCTGCTGCTGGACCACACCGTAAGTAGTAAGGGCCCAGAGGATTGCTGGCAATCTCATCTAAATTTGAATCCTTACACAACAGGGATTGTGTCATCAGTTCCAGAGTTCTGAAAGCAAAGAGAAAGTTCATATTGAACCTTAAATTAGAAAGCTTTAGAACACTTAAGGGTAATCCTGATTTATTTCCCATCCCATGATGTTACATAGTACCACAGAGAAACCAGTCCAGATGGTTAAAATAGTATGTTTATAACAGTCTCCTTTGAAGACAGCCTACAACATTGCTTGATAGTTAATTCAGTTTTTAACAACGTCCACCATATTTAGCAAAAGTTCCCTATGCTTTATCATCAATTAATTCTTTATGTCCAGACCCTATTAAAGCAGAAAATTCCTCTAAATGATACTCCTTTCTAAGCTCAAAAACTATTCATTAATATGTAATCTCTCACTTTCCTTTCTGTATACTAAGCTATCTCAGATGGTTTAGACTTTTCTCAGTGGGACATTTTCCAGGCCTTTAATCATTTGGGTAATCTTATCCAAGTGATGTCATTCCCCATAAAGAGTAATTTATTCTATCCTCAGCTGAAAAACATCCATCCTCTCCTTTGCTTTCATTCTTTGAATCCCTAATGGCCCACTTCATTTCAAGAATTTCTATATCAGCATTGAGAATATAGTTCAGTGGTAGAGCATTTGCCTCGCATGTGTGAGGCCCTAGGTTCAATCCTCAATATCACCTCTTTTATATAAACTTTGTGGATCAATATCATCCTCTTAAGATCTTTTGGTGAGTATTTATCAAATCTCCATGTTGCTATATGTAAATGAATTAGATTATATTACAGAAAGATTATATTACTTTAGTGAAAGGCTTTATTTCATTAGGCAAGATTGTGAGCATTTACCTGTAGGGACAGTGTTCAAAACAATATTAAATGTCACAGTTAATGACACTTCAGGGTCAAGAAGAAGAAGATAGGAAGAAGCAAACTTGACCTTGCAACATCATGCATTTTCTATCCCAGAAGAAAGGTTTATTTTGAAATAGCCATTAATTAGGAGAATAAATTTGATGTCTTAGGCTACCTTGTGTTTTATTTTCTCACTTACAGGAATGAAAATTATATTATCTCAAAAGTTGTATAAATATTAAATAATAATGCTTTATTAAAGCTTTGTCATAGCATCTGATAAATTTTAATTGTTTTTCACAGATACTCATTGTTTATGCAATATGTATGTAGGTCTCCTTTGCAAACAAATCCAAATCATGAACTTTACATCTGCAATGATAAGATACATCTAATTATGTTCATACCTAAAATGTAAAAAATTGTTATAATTGTGGTCTTGTGCTGAATGTTAAGCAAGTTAGGTATGTACTATAATTACTTTTACATTTTCCACATCTTGTTTTTTTTCTTTTTTGCTTATTTTTCCTGAAGCTAATAATCCTTTTAAAATTTTTATTTACTTATATTTCTAAACACCTCACTACTTTACATCCAAATTATTCTCCAGGTGAAAAAAAAATCTCAATATTTTCTAACTCCTGAAAGTATTGATCAGTGTCATCAGTTTGAAACAATAATCTCTCCCAGAGTCTTTTGACCATCTCCTGTTTGGACTGGTTGCTCTTAGATTTTCTGTTCTATTCTTATCCTAGGAGTTTATTTTATTTTTTAGAGGAGACTCCATTTCCCCATCTCTTATGTACAAGTCACTTTTCTTCTGGATACTGTGTGCTTGTTATTTGGGGCTTACTCACTTATTTTATAGAGCATATATGTCCATAATTCCCATAACTTTCTGGAAAGCAAACTTTTTAGAGCATATTTATCACAAAATTAACATTCTATCTTTATAGTTAATTGAGAGCTCACTATATATAGAGAGAGAGATATATATAGAGAGAGCTTATATATATATATATATATATCAGAAATCATTTTTTTCCTCAGAATTTTGAAAGCATTTCTTTATCATCTTCTACTAGCCAAAGTTGGATTGAGAGGTCTAAAACCAGTTTGACATTTTTATGTCTACCATTTGATTTCTCTCTCTCCCTTTATCTCGCAATTTATTTGACTCTTTTCTTTATCTACTATGTTCTGAAATTTTTAAATAATATCGCTTGGAATGATTTTATTTTCAACACATTGCATAGGCCCATTCAACCTGTAAACATATAGCCTTTGGTTGTGGGAAATTATCTTAAATTATTTATTCAATAATGTCTATATTGTTTCTATGATTCCTTTTGGAATGCCTGTTATTTAGCTATCAAAACTTTTTAAATGGACCTCTAACTTCTCTATTTCTTATTTTTATCTTTATTCTATTTTCTAGATTTCTTACTTGGTTTTCCTAAATTTATTTGAGTTTTTAATTTCTAATTTAAAATGTTTTAATATTAATTTATATATTTCTGGTTTTAGAGAATTTCTGATTTCCTTATTTCATTAAATTTATTTTTAATTGATACATAAAACATAATTGTGCATATGTATGGGGTACTGTGATGTTTCAAGCATACACATATATTATATAATGTTTATCATTTCCTTATCATGAAAACATTTAAGTACTTTCTTCCAGCTTTTAAAAATATGTAGTCTGTTTTCCTAATCTATAGTTACCCTGTCACTCAATAACACATCAGAACTTCTTCATCCTGTCTATAACTTAGTACTCATTGATCGACTTCCTCTCATCCTTCCATCTCTGAACAAAATACTAGCAAACCAAACACAATAGCACTATAAAGATTATTCACCATGATATGATTCTGTATATAGAAAACCCCAAAGATTCCACCAAAAGATTTTTAGAACTGACATATACAGTAAAGTAGAAGGATACAAAGTCTGCATATATAAGTCAAGAGCTTTTCTATACACCAATAGTGAAATCACTGTGGAAGAAATTAGGGTAAAAAAACCTGGAAACAACACTAAGGATGTGAAAGAACTCTATAATGAAAATTACAAATATAGAAACAAATTGAAGGAGAAGCAAGAAGGTGAGAAGACATCCATGTTCATGGGTTGAAAGAGTTAATATTGTTAAAATGGCCATAATATACAAAATAACCTACAGAGTCAATGCAATCCTCACCAAAATACAAATGACATTCTTCACAGAACTATAAAAGAATCCTAAAATTCATATAAAAGCAAAAAAGATCACAACTAGCCAAAGCAATCCTGATGGGGGGAAGAAAACAATGATGAAAGCATTAAAATTCCTGATTTCAAAACATACAATAGAACTGAACTCTAGAGACAGATACTTTATAGCATTGGCATAAGAATACACCTGGAGACCAGTGGATCAGAATAGAGGACCCAGGAATAAATCCACATATCTTCAGGCAACTAATTCTTGACAAAGGTGCTAAAAATATACATCAAAGAAAGAACAGCCACTTCAACAAATTGTGCGAGGAAAACTGGATATCTACACACCTCTCTCTTACTCTGTACAACAATTAACTCAAAAATGAATCAAAGAGACATCTGCACAACCACATTTATTGTATTTATTGTGGCACTATTCACAGCAGGCAAGATATAAAATAAGCCTAGGTTCCTGTCAACAAATGAATAGATGAAGAAAATATGGCATATACACACAATAGAGGTCATTCAGGCATAAGAATGAAATCCTGCCATTTGTAGAAAAATGGATGAAACTGGAAGTCATCATGCTAAGTGAAATAATTCAGGCATAGAAAGACGTATTGCATATTTTTCTCATATGTGGAATATAAAAAAAATGATGACTACAAAGCAGAAGAGGAACTATTATGGACTGGGAAAGAATCTGGCAGTGGGTAGGGATATGAAGAATAAGAAAAAGAAAAGTGGTCTCAGCAACATTGAGGTGCTAAGCAACTCAGTGAGACCCTGTCTCTACATAAAACACAAAATAGGGCTGGGGATGTGGCTCAGTGGTCGAGTGCCCCTGAGTTCAATCCTTGATACCAAAAAAAAAAAAAAAAGGCTCTCACAGGCTTTGTCAGCTACACTATCAAAAAATAGTCATGTCCATGAGCACTTTTCCTTTTTTTTTTTTCTAAAAAAAAAAGTGCCTCTCTTAAGTGCTGGGATTACAAGCATGAGCCACCACACCCGTCTATGGACATGACCATTATATATGTATTATGGAAAGGTCATAGTGAAACTCATTGATTTATATAATTAATATGTGTAATTTAAAAAAAAAAGAGATTCCACTTACAATAGCTACAAAAATTTAAGTATAAGTTTAACCAAGGGGGGGGGGTGAAATACCTTTACAACAATGAAAGAAACTGAACACACACACGGAAAGACAACTTATGTTCATAAATTGGAAGAATCAATATTAAGATCTCCACCTAAAGTGATTTATAGATTCAATAAATACCTATCAAAATACAAATTAAATACTTCACAGAATTAGAAAAATATCCTAATTTGTATAGAACCACAAAAAAGTCAGATAATGAAAGGGCAAAGCAAAGAGACATTATACAACCTGACTTCAAAATGTACTACAAAGCTGTAGTAATTAAAACAGCACAATATTGGAAAAAACAACAGGTAATAGAACAGACCAATAGAACAGAATATAGGTCTAGAAATAAAAGTATGTGTCTAAATTCAACCAATTTTCAATAATATGTTATATTATTTTTAATAATATATTAAGAATATGCATTGGACAAAATAATCTTTTCAGTAATATGCTACGAAAATATGATATCCACATGTCAAAGAATTAAATTAAATTAAATTATATTCATATCCCACAAGTGATAAAGTTTACTAAAAATGAATTAAATACTTATATATAAGACCTAAAACTATAGAACTACTAGTAGAAAAACACAAGAAAAGTGCTTCAGGATATTGGAATAGAGAAGTTTTTTTGTTTGTTTGTTTTTTGTTTTTTTAATGAAACCCCAACAGCACAGGAAATGAAAGCAAGAATAGACAAGTGTCTATTAGTTTTATATCAAACTAAAAAACTCATGGAGAGAAAACAATCAACAGAATGCAGAGACAACCTATAGAATGGGACAAAATATTACAAATTGTACATTTGACAAGTGGTTGATATTCAGAATATGGAAAGAACTCCAAAAACTTCCCGGCAAAAAAACTCAAATAATCCAACCACAAAATGGACAAGATATCTAAATGGACATTCCTGAAAAGAAGACATACAAATGGTCAACAAGCATATGAAAAAAAGTTCAACATTGCTAATCATGAGAAAAATACTAATCAAAATGACAATGAGATATTAGCTTACTCTAGTTAGAATGGCTATTGTCAAAATGACTAAAGATTCAAGTGTGGGGAGGATGTGGAGAAAGGAATACCCTGCATACTGTTGGTGGGAATACAAAATAGTACAGCCACTATGGAAAACAGAATGGAGTTTCCTCAAAAACTTAAAATTACAACTATGAATGAAATAAAATCAGTATGTTGAAGAGCCATCTTCACTCCCAATTCATTGTATTCATATTCATTCAGAATAACAACCTAGTTCCAACAAGTAGTGAATATGTAAAAAAAATGTGGTGAGGTATGTGTAGACAATGGAATATTATTCAGCCTTAAAAAATAAAACCCTGTCATTTTTGACAACATGAATGAAACTGGAGATCATCATGTTAAGTGAAATAAACCAAGCATACAAAGACAAATACCATATGATCTCACACATAATTACTATTTTTAGTTTCCTCATGTTCCTTTTTGCTCTCTGCATTTTCTTTTAATATGGCCTTTCATCCTACAGTTGCAATATCTTTTCTTATGGCTATAATGATTTTATTAATTTTTGGTTTTTGGTTTTAATTTCATTCTCCCTGTATATTCTGTTTCCTCTGCATTATTACAGTTGGCTCATTTTAATTTCCGCCATAACAGATATTTCCCTCAAATGTTTGATGATCCTTTACAGTCTGCTCCAATTAATGATTAGGGCACCAAGCAGCTGATTGGAGGTACTGGGGTCTGAATTAGAGTAAGATATTTTACGTGCTTGTATAATTATGTTAAAATGGTTTCTACTGTCATGTATAACCAAAGAAGAACAATTTTTTTAAAAAGCTGATTGGAAGTTCTGTGTTCATTGTTCATGGTCAAAGCTTGTTGGCTGTTGGTTTTACTATATGGTGCTATGATCAAGTCTTTTTAGGACAAATTCCAAGGCTACCTCATATCACTTAGTGGCCACTGGCTGGTGCTCTGTGTCCTCCTGCCGCACTACCGATAGCAATGAAAGAAGAGATCACCAGGCTCGTGAATGACAATGGCTCCAGCAAGTGCAAAGCTGGCTTTGCTGGGGATGAACAGGTGCTACAACCCCCAGGCTGTGTTCCCCTTTCATTGTCTGGTGCCCCAGCCACCAGGGCATGATGGTGGGCGTAGCCCAGAAGGACTCCTATGTGGACAATGAAGCCCAGAGCAAGCACAGCATCCTGATCCTGAAGTACTCCATCGAGCACAGAATCATCACCAACTGGGATGACATGGAGACAATCTAGCACCATATCTTCTACAATGAATTATGTGGCACCCTCGAGAAGTACCTGGTGCTGCTGACCAGGGCCTCCTTGAGCCCCAAGGTCACCAGAGAGAAGATAACTCAGATCATGTTTGAGACCTTCAACACCCTATGTATGTGGCCATCCAGGCTGTGCTGTCCCTGTGTGCCTCTGAGCACTCCATTAGCATTGTCATGGACTTTGATGACCCAAATAGTGCCCATGTATAAGAGCTATGCCCTTCCCAACGCCATCCTGAATCTGGACCTGGCTGGCTGGGACCTAACAGATTCCCTCATGAAGATCCTGACAGAGCATAGCTATAGCTTCACCACCATCACTAAGCAGGAGATTGTGTGTAACATCAAGGAGAAGCTGAGCTATGTCACCCTGGACTTTGATCAGGAGATGGCCACTGCCACATACTCTTCCTCCCTGGAGAACAGCTACAAACTGCCTGATGGGCAGGCGATCACCATCAGCAATGAGTGGCTCTGGTGCCCAGAGGCAGTCTTCCAGCTTTACTTCATGGGTATGGAATTCTTCAGCATCCACAAGACCACTTCCACTCCATTATGAAGTGTAATGTCAACATCCACGAAGACCTCTATGCCAACACTATGCTGTCTGTTGGCACCACCACGTAGACCTAGACATAGCTGACAGGATGCAGAAGGAGATTGCACTCCCAGCGCCTAGCACCATGAAGATCAAGATTATCATTCCTCCTGAGCACAAATACTCTGTGTGGATTGGCAGCTCCATCCTGGCCTCACTGTTTACCTTCCAGCAGATGTGGATCATCAAGCAGGAATATGAATGGAGCTCCTCAATGGTCCAACACAAATACTTCTAGATGGATTGATCATATGCCAGGCACCTGCTGTATGAGCTGATTCTGAAGTATGAATTTTCCCTGGCAAGTGTATACTTCATGCTAGCCTCATGAAACTGGAATAAGCCTTTAAAAAGAAATTTGTCCTTGAAGCTTGTATCTGATACCAGCACTGGATCATAGAACTTGTTGCTGATTTTGACCTTGTATTCAAGTTAACTGTTCCCTTGGTATATGTTTAATGCCCTGTGCACATCTTTGATTTAAGCCCTTAGTCCATGTGGCTCAGTCACCTGGTACCTGAAGTGAGAGCATGCTTACAGGAGAGAAGTTCATGGCTTGGAAAATCTGCGACCACAGGAGTGATCTGTGTAGGGTATTACTGACAGACTATTCCAGGATTGCTCAGGCTGGCAAGAGTTCCTAAACCAGTTGTCACTTCTTGCCATTCCTAGTGATATTTTCCCGCCTGACCACAATTGGTCATTACTTGCCTTGAGTTGGAAGAGGTTTGCTTTTATACCTGTAAATATATTCAAGGTATTTTTGTACTCAGTTATCTAATAAATGACAACCAATGTTTGGTTTTCTACTGTTATGTGAAAACATTAGGCCCCATCAACACTTCATTGAGTAAGGAAAAATGAAGTGCTACAGTACATACGAATGAATGAATGAATGAATGAATGAATGAATAAATAAATAAATAAATAAATAAAATTGTAAGGCCAGTAATACTTACTTTATCCTCCTGTTTAGTATGAAACCCTACCCCTATGCTGCCTGCTATTTTCCAGTCCAGAGAACCTCTTCTTCAGAGAACAAGTCTCTAGACCACAGCTCTTATGGGAGAAGAAACTCTTGATATCTTCTGCATCACAGATATTTTTTCCAAGTGATCCTCTTGTTTTTAAAATTCTACCTTCACCTCCCACATTCAGTTACCTGGCATCACCATTGCCTGAGAATGTTGAAATTCTTTGGAGTAAATCAGCTTTTTTCCATATCCCACTGACAGTTTTAAGATTTCATTTTCTCATGTTTGTTGTATTGGAACACTTTATCTATCTGTATTTACTTGTTAAAATTTTGTTGCTCTTTTATTGCTTTGTCCATTGTAGGTTTCTGTTTTTAAAGATTATTGGTATTTTAGTAGAGGATTAGTAAGAAGTACAAACAAATGCCTATGTTCAACTACCTTTAATTGGCAGTGTCTATAACTATTTGGCTATATAACTATATAATAAAATGGGATTTTATTAAACTACCCTTGCTAAGTCAAGAACAATCTAAGTCTTTGTTTTATTTTTTACATTTTCTATTATAATAGAACATCTTTTGTTTCTCCTATGTGGGGGGAAAATCCATGTTAATGTTATCTGCCATGCTGCCTGATAAAATTTGCATATTTTCCAAGTTTATTGAATTAGTAAAAACCTTGTGAAATGTTGACCTCTCTTAAACTCAGACTTTCTTTGTAAAACCAATAAACAGGGAAACTGAACTGCTCCTTCATAGTCACAATGATGAGACTTAGTTTGTTTTCATTATTAAGAACTGACCTATTACAGAATAGTCTTTGCATTATAAAGTCAGAACAACTGCAGATATTCAACAGCAGTTTATCTTCTTAGGGGAGCTCATGAGACAGATATTATTTCAGAAGAAAATACTTTGCAAAATGCTTCCACTTTGCTTACTTTGTTTCTTTGAATGGCTTCCTTGGGCCACTGCATTTCTGAAGAGTGAATATGAGGAGATTCTATTTTCTCCTGAACTGACACTGCTTATTGTTAGGTCAGATCACGTCCAGGACATCCAATCAGGGGGACCAGTCAGCAGCTACAAGAGCTGCTTGCTAGCCAGACACTGAGGGCATCAGTAGACACACCTCCTATCAATCAGCAGGTTTTCCTGACCTATCCAGGAAGGACTCTGACCTTCTCTTCCTGCTCTCAAGCCCTCCCCTTCCTGATGGGGCTTTCTTGAAATTCTTTGTGCACTGAAGCCCCAGCGCCATTTCTCCTCGGCATGCTCTGATGGATGGGGGGATTCGGCCCAAGAGCGTGTATTCCAATAAAGCCTTGCCAAGCAGCCTAATCCATCTCCTCCCTGGTCGTCTAATCTTTACATAATGGTGCGTGAAACCCGGGAGGGTTTTGAACCTCCTCCACACCGGGGTTAAGGCAAGCCCTCCGAAGCGGGAGAACTCCTGAGCTACTCCCTGTCTTTCTCACCCAGACCAACAAGAGTGAGGTAGGCCCCCGCCCTTCCTTTGACTTCTCAGCTTGCCCCACCCCCACCATTCACTCCAGAGGCCCATCCTGTAAGTTGCACGTGTGCATGGACTCTCTGTCTGCTTGAGGCCACGGATCTGGGAAGACGTTCCCAATTCGGGACCCAGAGGGTTCGAGAGATGCCTCAATCTTCTGCTTGGCCCCCGGTTCTCCCATGGATGTGAGCATTCTTTGGGATGCCAATTTATGTTCCTGCCCACTCCCCGGGACCGCTGAGAAGTCACAAGGAACTTTTGATTTTCAAATCCTCACTTATTTGGCTAATTCTTGTCACTGGATGGGGAAACGGACAGAAATTCCTTTCATTGAGGCTTTGTTGGAAGTGTGCTCTCACCCCTCCCTTCTTTCCCCTCTGTTCTGTCTTTTCAAGTTCTTCTCACTGCGCTCTGGCCCCTCCCCTCTCTAAAGCCAAAACAGTTTCCCAGCAGTTTCCCGCCGGAGAAAACAAAGCTGGCCTCAGTCCCACTGCCGGAAGGCAGGAATAAGGCATTCACCAGAGCCGCCAGCCCGCCTACCCTCACTCTCGGCTCCCCCGAGCTGCAGCGCCGCCTTCCCGGGAGGCGGAGCTGACCTCGGTCCCAGCGCAGGATGACAGAGACAGAGCGTTGGGCGGGGTCCGCCCACCCTACATTCCTGTGTCTCACACTCTGTCCACATGCCCCTCGGGCAGACTAGCGTGGCTGCCACAGATGGAGACTTAAAGCCCACCCTACATTTTTTTATGTTTACCGGCCATATCATTTTTTTTCTAAGACTGTTTCTTTTCTTAACTTCTGTATTTTTGCTATGAAAATTGGCACAGATGAGTGCTCATCAATTAAACCCAAAAAATGGATCCAAATATTTTTAATTCACATCATTTAAAAGGTTCAATGTAATTTGAATAAACACAAAGGTTTATAGATTCCTATATGAAGTTTTAAAGGTTTCTACTATTGCCTAAATACACAAATTTACAGGGATTGCTTTGGGATATGAACAAAAGGAATTAAAAATTCTAAATATGGTATTTATTGGAAAATATTTCTAATCAAAAGGTTTACAACTGTGATTAAATGAAAAGTTAACATCTAAATTTTTCTTTCAGAACTAAACTTAATGTAATAACATCAATGTAATTCTGGTTCTATATTAAATGTGTTCATTTCTTTCAGATATGCAAGCTTTAAAATAGAAGGTTTAAAAGAATGTTTTATCAAGCTGATGTTCTCCAAACTGAACTTGTATGGTATCCATTCATATCATTTAATGTTTTATAACTGAACCTATCATCAATAAAATCTTTTTAAATAAATAAAGGTTTATTTAAATAAATAAAGGTTTATTTATTTAAATAAATAAAGTTTTATTTATTTAAATAAATAAAGATTCGGCCCGAAAGCGTGTATTCCAATAAAGCCTTGCCGAGTGGCCTAATCCATCTCCTCCTTGGTCATCTAATCTTTACACTTATGACCTCCTAGTGTCATTAAGTCATGTTATAGCTTGCTGTAGGTCCACAGGTAAATATGCAAAAAAGAAACTGGATTGATTTTCTGCTGGATTGCAATTTTGAAGCATCCTGAAGCTTCCATGTTCAGGCTACATGGGTTTTTGTTGTTGCTGTTTTATTTTGTTGTTGCTCTTTTATTTAGTGCATATTTTCCTCCTGCTCTATACTCTGCACATCTTGTTTACCAGCATCTCAAGTGTGGTTTCACAGATCCATCAAAATTTACAGTAAATTAGAAAGGTAATGTTTCCAAGAAGATTTAAAATTACTGGTAGTAAAAATAATGACCACAACCCATATTGGACCCTCTGGAGAAAGCTGAGGTTTGTTTTTCCTGAAATGGTCAATTTTTTATTGCAATTCAGGCTGCTTTTTGAGTGATAAGTGAGTTAAGTAGGAGGAGTTAACAAGCCCATGTATTTCAAGTTCTGCAATCTCATCTTTCTGATATAGATCCCTCATGTTTTCAGCAAAGTTATTTTTATATCTTTTTCCTAAGCATCATAAAATGCAAAACACTGTAATGGTTGTTTGGTCATTTTTATTGTTATTTATAATATTGTTATTTATAGTTTATATTATTTATAATTTATAAACACTTGTTACAATAAACCTGCTATCATGTGAAGGCAATTTGAGATGTCATGACAACTTTAGATATTTAATGATGTCAGTGTCAAAGGCACAAAGTTTCTCAAATCCTCTCCATTTTCTTTAAAAACTTTTTTTTTCTTTAAAAACTCATTTTCTTTTAAACTCTCTCTTTTTTTTTTTTTTTTTGGTTTTTTTTGTACCAGGGATTGAACTCAGGGGCACTCCACCACTGAGCCACATCCCCAGCCCTATTTTGTGTTTTATGTAGAGACAGGGTCTCACTGAGTTGCTTAGCACCTCGCCATTGCTGAGGCTGGCTTTAAACTCATGATTCTCCTGTCTCAGCCTCCCTAAGTGCTGGGATTACAGGCTTGAGCCACCGCGCCTGGCTCTCCGTCTATTTTTGATACCCAGTCAAAAGAAGGTGACACGCTGCCTTCAGTAAAAAGGTATCAAGTTTTAAGTGGCTGCCAATTATTTGTTACTTTGTAGTTAGTTCAAAGGAAGAAAGAAAACAATGTTGAAGTGAGGGCTGTAGTTCAAATTTGCAAGCTTCCCAGGTGTATGCTCTTATTTGAATTAAAATATTGGCTTTACCAGTTCAAGTCAATAGAGACTTCTTTCCCCACAATTCTGTACAGTATATAAAGAACAAACCTCAAAGCATTTCAGTGGGCACATATTTGGTGGTTGAAGCACTTTATCTTGCAAGGCACATTAAAAGAGAAATAAAATCCTTATTGCATTCAGACAAGGCGCCTTCCCAGCTGAATATAATATAACCACAAGGAAGAGTAACAAAACTACTTACAGGTGAAACTCAAAAAGTTTTACTGTTAGGTAAGCGTGGACTTATTTAAGTAGTGTTCCTCCATGGTTTGTGAAATGGAATTGACTCTTCAACAAACTGCAAGACTGAGCAAATTAAAGTGAAATACCTCTTCAAATTTGTACCTCCCATCCAATTTTTAAGGTAAATTAATAAAAAATGGATCTAACTTTTAGTTTTCCTAATAATAAAATCTATTTATACAGTATTAAACTTTAATACAAAGAGAAATGTACATCTTGATCTTTTCCATACCCTGCTCATAAATATTGTTTTCATATAATAAATTTTTTTGTGCAAATGACAAGACTATTTGTTCCTAAACATCTGATGCAATATTTGCTTTAGTGATGATTTAAAATGGATCAAACTTTCTCCCTATACTCATCTAAAAGAAAAAAAAAAACACCCAGACATAAATTATGAGCAGAATTTAGCTTAATTAGAGGCACATGTCCAGCTTTGTGCTCTGTCCACATCCTAGGAGTATTTCCAGCTTTGCATTTACAGAACTATTACAGTTACAAACATGAAATGAAAACTTAGACTCGCTTTAATATTGGAGTAGGATAGAACAGCTTGACTGAATAGACACAGAGGTTTTCCCGAAATGTTTCCAGACTACCAGGTGTTTCTCGCATGCCCACTGGGTGGGAGGCAGGAATACAGGATTGAAACAGTGGCTCCTAGACTTGGTTCCCAGTACCTCAGTGAGCACACCAGAAGGAGGAAAAGGTTTGGTCCAACCTGAAAGCTATGCTTAGTTTTTCTGGGGTCTGCTTCTGAAAACTCACATACGATTTGTTTTTTCTCTTGCCGGGAGATACAGTCAGTTGAGACCAGCATCAGAAGAAAACCTCAGTCAGGGCCTTTAAACCCATGAGAATGAGAAATAATCATGCACAGATTCTGCCCTCCAATCTTTCAGCAATGCTCTATGAGCCCAGTGATGTACAGCATTAACCTTCAAGGGACTCAAGGCAGAGTACATAGGAATGTTGAAAAGGTCAGACCCTCCACCATAATTACTACCAAAAATTCAGAGGATACTTTCAGTTTTAAAATTTCCCAATTATTCACACTTATAAAAACATCTAGCAGCATTAAAGAGGAAAATGACTTTCTCTTCCAGTTTTTAGTTAATTGGGCAATACTAGCTGTGCTTGTTAGCAAATAGATTATACTCATTGCATTCTTGTCTGCCATGAATTCTAAGTACAACTGTGATTAAAAGGGATTTTATTTGTACTGAGTGTTATAAAAGCCTATACATTTCTTTGAGAGCATGAAAACAGAAACCTAAGAAAAAAGATTTGGAGACCACCTGGATTTTCTATGCAGATATATATTCATTCATTGAAGTAGTTTGGTTTTAATGAACTTGTCCCCTTTCTCATTTAGAAGACCTCTCATTTTACAAGACACTCCAATACTAAAAAGTCTCTCCTTTCCCACTGTCTGGTGCTCCCAGGAAACTGAACTTGTCTCTACAGAGTGCTGTAAAACCATACCCAAGGTTTAATATTAGACTACATTTTTCACATGCTCAGTACACAAGCAGTGGGGATGCAGTTTATATCACTAGCATTCAAGGCTTGTCAGGAAGAACATCTGTTATACCTCTTGGATCCTTGTGGATCATGGTATAAGTTAAAACAGGAGAAACTTAGACCAAGATTATATAGTTACCATAATCTGTAAGGCAATTTGGAATTTTCCAATGGTGGGAAGTGCAAGTAGGGAAAAATACACATATTTATATTAATAATATAAAGAACTAGGCAGATGTAATATAGTACACAGCTGTAATCCCAGCAACTTGGGAGGCTGAGGCAAGAGGATGGCAAGTTTGAGTCCAGCCTTAGAAACTTATTGAGACCCTGACTAAAAACAAAAAAAATAAAAAAATAAAAAGGGGTCAAGGACATAACTCAGTGGCAAAGCACCCGGAGTGCAATCCCTAGTGCTGCAAAAAAAAAAAGATTTCAGATGAAGACAAAGGTTTCTATTCCTACAAGTCTGCCCTGTGAAGTTTTCCAGTTACTAAAATTACTGGAATTGTCCAGTAAGCCATTTATTCAGAAATTATTCTAAATAACAATTATCAATCATTTTCTCTGTCCATGGCATTCTATAGTGTTACAAGAAATAAATAGGTATATATCCATGTATATATGAATATAAACACACATTTCTTTTTTATGAAAGCAAGCATTATTTATATCCACACATGTATATTAGAAGGCAAATGTTATACATAGTATATAAAATACATAATATATGGATATATATGCACACACATACTATCCATTGGAAAGTATCAGACCTATCATACTCTATCTTATAGAACAAAACAAAACAAAACTACTATGATAGTGTTATATAAAAAAGTATGACGAGACTCTAGAATGTACATGAAAAATTTCCATTTAGAGTATTCAAGAGCACTTCCTAGAGAAAATAAAATTTTGCCTGAATAGAAATTTGAAAGCAGAAGCAGGTATGGAAGGAGTTAATTAGCTGAAACCTAGCAATGGAGTACAAAAGTCACGTTCCCCACAAGAGAGTCCTCCTGTACTTCCTTTATGGTGATCACCAACTGGACTAGGCACATAAAATGCTGCCATGGCTGTCATCTCTAAAAAACATTACCACCTCTATCTGCAAAGGTAAGAAAGCAGAATTATAGCACTTGCTATTTATAAAATATAAGGGCAATTCTTATCAGATTGGTGCTACAAGAAGAAAAATTTAATATTTGTAATGTTTATATAGAGATTTATCTCTGAGACACTCCTCTCATATACATTATTTCTTGGTATAATCTAATATTTGCTAGGAATCTTCTTCATGTTCAATACTTTTTAGAACTGTAATAAATAATCCAATTCAATTTAAAAAATAATAATGTTTTCCTCCAAATTCTAATAATCCTGTGATACGATCTGTCCCCAGTTGTGGCTACATGTAGTAATTTCCTTTCTTTTTCCATTTCTTTGTCAAGTTCTTTTTCTTGTCCCATTAATTTTTTTATATGTGGTCTTTTGGTTCAAAGGGGTCACAGAAGGTTGGTCAGGTTCTTTAGAATTCATAGTTTCATGATATCTTTTCAATTTATTTATTTAATGTTCCAGATATTACTCTTCTAAAACATTACATAAAAAAACTAATGAACATCATTGCTGACTGGGTCATATGTTTCATTTGTACCTTTAAACTTAACTTAATAAATCTTATGTAGGAGTATTTTACTTAGTGGTAGAAGGATAGGTGTGGGGGAGGCAGTGTTGCCCACATATATTAAAGCTTTTTGGGACAGTAAACCTTTTTTCTTAAGTAAATTTCCTTTCTAAGCAGATTAACCCTTCTTTTGAAATAAATATTTCGTTGCCATGAGCGTTTTCATCTATGATTTGGGAGTTGACTTTAGTAGTAATTATAGTTGGATTTTTCTGTTAATCTTTTGTAAGTCTGAAAAGAAATATCTAGATATCCTATTTAATAAGGGTTGTATGTTTTTCTTATTAATGAACATGCAATACACCATTCCTCAACTTCCCCTTCCCAGGAATCACCCTAATTACCTTTTAAGAAGTTGACTCTCTAGCACTTTATATATGGTCTAGAGGCTAGGTATTACCAGACCAACCTACCAAGATGGCCCCTTTCTCATGAAAGCTATAGCTAGAGGATGAACATTCGACCCAAACATGGACAATCAGATCTAGAACCTTGGGCGTGATGCAAGGACAAAAGAGTAGGTGGTCAGATCACTGGAGTGTCAGTACTGCTGATGATGGTGGTAGTGACAGCATCAATGAAAACTGCAGTGCCAGTGACTGCATCTCACTACAGCCACTTGGAGTGTCAACTTACCTGTCGTACTGGTCCGGTAACCCTCCTTGTTTCCTGAGTACTTTAAAAATTTGGTTCCCTGGCCTTGGACTAAGTCTGTGTTCTAGGATATATCTTATACTTCCTTTAAAATTTCAAGTTTCTAACTTAAGATAGCCCAAAGACAGTTTGGGTGGTTTGCAACCAATAACCTGAATGGATTTAGAGAGTTTCATTATGAGAGCAAATCCAGGAAACAGAAATGATACCACACTCTTGTTGAGTGGCTACAAGAATTAAAAATCCATACGTGTTGGAATTAAAATACAAAGCACAGTCTACTTTCATTAGTTCATTTAAAATAAAGCTGTTAAAGTGACTATAGAATATATATTAGTTTTGTATCTATGTTATTTTCCTTGTTTATGTAATTATGTTGTAGTAGAAGAAAGAATTCCTCATTTAAAAGGAAATGCACAATGAAATTGTTAGGAGTAAAAAGCATCATTTCTGCAATTTAAAGGGTCCATTTTAAAAGTATAGATAAATGAGTTAGACAAGAATGAAAAGAAAGGAACAAAGCAAAGTGAGGAGGAAAGAAAAAAGGAAGCAAAGAGCAATTATAATAAAATAAAAACATTCAGAAATATGAGGTGAGGGGTATACCAGTATCTGAGACTTCTTTGCATCATTCTTGCAACTTTTCTATAATTTTGATATATTGTCAAAATAAAAAAAATTTAAAGTCATGAAGTGAGAGTGTTTTATAGTTTTATTTAAGCCATCCTCCCTTTCATAATTGAAGAAACATCTCTGAGAAGTTGCTCAACATCACATTGCTTCAAAGTGGTAAAGTCTCTCTCCAAGAAGGGTCTGAGAACAATGCAGAGATTGTACAGAAGAGAGTCTTGTTGATGTTCCAGCTGAAGAGATAAGAATAGTTAGTAGCACAATTCCTAAGAGGAAAGTAGAAAAAGATGAATTGAGGAAGAAGGATCCATTATGGAGAGACAGGGCTTTGGGAATTCTAGAAAAAGTAATGGAACAAGAGGGGAATGGGTGGAAGAGTGTCAAGGAGAGAACAGCTGAGACAGATCCCAATGCATACTTGTAAGCATTTACTGGTTGGGTATACTGGCTCAATGGTTATCCTGCATCCTGTATGGAAGCTGCGGATACCTATGTCACATTTACAGACACAAGATCATAATATAGATCTTATAACACTAACTAGTTATTATATTATTATATATTAATATATTATTATTTTACCAGTTAGTATCTGTTTTATCATCAGTAAAATAAGGATAATAGGTCTTAGGGAGTTCTAGTGAAGATTAAATGGCTGATTATGGTGAAGTACATAGAATACTATTAAGTATATACCACATGTACAATATATATTAGCAATTAACTTTGAGGGCGGAAAGTAGATATATGCTGGTTTTGTTTCTCCTAAGTTTGCCACTTTGATTTAAAATGTACATTTATATATCCTTATGTATGTAAAAAAGAGTGAGCATTGGAGATTTT
Organism: Geosciurus inauris; assembly: GCA_004024805.1. Taxonomy (NCBI): domain Eukaryota; kingdom Metazoa; phylum Chordata; class Mammalia; order Rodentia; family Sciuridae; genus Geosciurus; species Geosciurus inauris. The sequence continues at coordinate 40,025 of PVHX01009283.1, read as the reverse complement.
GAGAAAACCAAAGAGTTCCAGAGAAGATATGAACTATATAATCCTACTTGCAAGAATTAATCAGTTCTAATGGACACAATGACCAGTGAGTGTGTTAGAAGATGTGTTGACCAGAAACAGAAAAAAAAATTGAATATGCATAGCTTAATTTCTTATCTCCTGGGATATGCTAGCTCCAATTGGCCTTACTAATTATGGCAGAAATGAGGCATTCTGAAATAAATGAACTAATGTGGCCAAGCCTTTGTCCCAATCAAGTTCTAGAATTCTAAGTATTCAATGGTGGATAAGAATGCCTCATGGCATTTACATTCTGGTTATAGAGGCAGATAATCAATATGTAGCCATGTAATATGGTTATAAAGTATGTTAATATGTTGTGTAGCAATAAGTTCAATTAGGAATTATATAAGAGGGTTAAAGAAATAAAAATTGAAAAAAGGGTAGTTTTGAAGATAGGGAGAGCAGAGATGTTGATCTGAAGATGGGACATTTGAGCCAATCTGAAAGATGTGAGGGGTAAGCTATGAAATGTTCTCCTGGAAGAATATTCCAGAAGAAGAAACAGGAAGTAGGAATAACTTTGGTGTGTTTGTGGAAGACAATGTGTCCCCACAACACTTAAGAAGGAGAATATCTTGAGAATAGGTTGGAGAGATGGACAGGGGCCAGAGTACATAAAACTGCTAAGAAGTTGGGCTTTTATTCTTGCTGAAAATAGGAGAAACAGAACCTGATTTCTTTTTTCAAAAGATCATTGATCTGGATGATGTGTGAATACTTGACTGTGGAAATACAAGACAGAAAATAAGAAATAGGCCAGATTAAAGACTATGTCATGGAGGATTGGACAAGGTGGCTAAGACAGTGTAAAACTGGACTGGAACATGGAAACACTTTGAAAGTACCACTGAAGGATTGGATGAGGAACACAAATGAAAGTATGGAGTAAAAAAACTAATCTTAATATTTTTAGCTTGAACAAATTATTGAAAAATGATGCCCTTTTCTGATAATGAGCACTAAAAGAGGAGGAAAAGAAAGGTTTGATTATAGAAATCATGGCTTTTGGTAATATTTAATTTGATTTGCATCCTAAACATCTTTCAAAGAACAGCAAAGAAACAAAATTCTGGAATAACATATCAGTCAAGACTGCTCTGAAGCATGTGGGACTCGTAACTATGCTTTTCACTTCTTCCAACTATAGAGTCAACTTTTATCAATTCTAGTAATTTTTTCATAGCAGTAGGTTTTAAATGAACCTTAAATTTTAGGGTCCTTACTTCCTGTACTTGGATTGGTGACTTCCAGATTCCTGCAAGTGGACAGTAAATTTTCAAAAGAAGATCTTTGAATCGCAACTGGTTGCAATCTTTGTCAATCTCCAGTACAACTTTCCTTCCTTTACACTTCCTTAGGGTTAGGCAGCCCTGGAGAAACAGCAGGTATTTGGGAGATCTGACTTAGGGTAAATTGACACTTGGAGGCAGTAAGATATATTTATATAGTTTGCAATCCTAAAGATGTTACTAATAGCCATCTAGCCTTCTCAGTGTAGCCAAAGTTCCGAGAAAATGTTCTATTGCCTGCTAGGCTACTCAGATGTCACGATGTGAAGGTGCAGGATCCAACTAAAACCTGTAATGTGACACTATAACAAGAGCACTGATTACAAACTGATGAGAGGCATCAGCTCAAGGAAAATTTGAAATACTCTGAAATATTTTATATAGTCTTCAGATCTCACAAATCTAAATCTGCCTCTTGACTCTTTACATGTTACCTCATACATAATTATCTCTATTCTCTTATTCTGGGATTTCAGTTACAAATTCATTAGGACTTCACATATAATCTTTCATTTCTCTTAAAATCTCATATTTTCATTCCTTTGACTGTGCTAAGGTATATTTTTCTCCATATCAATCTTGCAATTTATATTTTTTTCTCTCTACCTTTGTGTAATCAATTGTTAAGCCAATCCACTGCTTTTTAAATTTAATTTGTTAATTTTTTTATTTATGGAAATTCTACTGGTTTCAACTTTCCTGGTTATCCTTATGGAGTCTTGTTACTTGTTCATTTTTGCAATTCCATTTAATTTAGTTAAACATCTCAAACACAGCTATGTTTTATTTTGCATCAAATCATTTCACTATGTGAAGACCTTCTATGTCTATACCTAGCATGTTGTTTCTATTGTCTACCTCTCATAGTGGCCTTTATTTTGTGTCTGATGATCTTGATTATGAGTTGACATTTTGTCAATTTTAAAGAATGAGACTCCTGAAGGCTTACCCTGAAGATGTTGTCTTCCAAGCAGGGTTTGTTTTTGTTTTCTTCCAAGATCCAAGGATACTGTTCATCAGAGTTCTTTAGCTCCTTCCAAGGATCCTGATTTAACATCAGACCACCAGGTCAGCATTTAAGTTAATCTCTTTAGGCTTTCCACTCATTAGGTATTTTTTTGTTTGTACATTGTGGGAGTTATTGGCCTCTGGAATTTTCATGTAGTTCCTGGAAGCCTAAGAATACATTATAGCATCTATTTGGATCTAGGACCTGATTGAATTAAAATAAAAGGGCTTTTCAGGATATGTAGCATAGTATATCCTACAGGAGTCTTTCAGAAGAGTGCTTTTTCTACTATGTTTAAAGTGATTGTTCAATATCAAAGATAGTGTATTTCTTGCTATCTGGAGACTATTTAATAATAAGTCATACAAATACATAATCAAACCAATAAAACTAAAAAGGAACTTGGAAGTAATTTGTTCAATGTCTCTAATGCTTTAATCTCTTAACATCCCAATATAACCTTTTCAACCACAAATTTATCAATGTATCATTAAGATTAACTAGTATTACCAAAGAATATTCTGCAACAACAAAGCAGACTTTATGTTTTATATTAGACTTTAAAAATTGCACCAGATGTATCACAATTTGGACATTTTTCTTAGAAACAATTTCATGGAAGTATTCATTTTGATGTCATTTACTTAGAATTAATGGATATGTTAGAGATTTAAAAATTATTTATGAGCCAGGAGCTCTCTACCCACATATTCTTAGAAGAACATTATTTAGATTGCATAAAATAGTTTTATAAAAAGTTCAATTCTTTAAATGAGTTTAATCTGTAGGAAAATATGAAAGATATAGTTGTCTGAAACTTGTGAAGCAATGACCTCTACTTGCTTCTGAGAGTTACAGTCTTCTGAATGATATACATGCAAAGCGCAATATCCATAAATCATTTCCACTGATATGTCACTAGGTCATATTAACCCATTAGAATGGCATTACAAGTGAGAACTTCTGTCCCTTTGTCTGCATATCTTTGCATTTAGCATACATGAAACTCAAAGGCAGTCCTTTGTATTTCAAAGAAAGTATGAATAGATGGATCATAAGAGATACTTCTTTCTACTTGCTCAAGCTTTTTGGAACCCTACCTTTATTAGAAGTTACTTTGCATCAAAAACTTCTCCAGGACAGTCTAAAAATCAAGCATTGAAAAAGTTAAATATAAATGCATTATAACTGAAATATGTTATATTTTCAGATACCCTGTTAGAACTTTACTTCAAGAATTGAAGAATTTGGCTGCCAAGGATATGAAGTTAGTTGTTCCTTTTGCCCTTTTAGCCAGTGTGATTTTGGATACCAGATGTCACAGAAAATATTTTTCCACTAAATAAAATTACAAAATTAAAAATTATTTTCTTGGCCAGGGGCGGTGGCACACACCTGTAATCCCACCGGCTCAGATGGCTGAGTCAGGAGGATTATGAGTTCAAAGCCAGACTCAACAAAAGCAAGGCACTAAGCCACTCAGTAACACCCTGTCTCTAAATAAAATACAAAATAAGGCTGGAGATATGGCTCAGTGGTCGAGGGCCCCTGAGTTCAATCCTTGGTACCACAGCCTCAATGTGCCAATTCATTTTAAGTATTGTGCTAAATTACAAGTGCTTCTTCTTAAAACTGATCTTCTATGAAAATTAATCAGAAAGTAAATCTAAGCGGGGCATAGTGGCACACACTTGTAATGTCAGCACTTTGGGAGGCTGAGACAGGAGAATTACGAGTTCAAAGCCAGCCTCAGCAACGGTGAGGTGCTAAGCAACTCAGTGAGACCCTGTCTCTAACATAAAACACAAAATAGTGCTGGAGATGTGGCTCAGGGTCGAGTTCCCTTGAGTTCAATCCCCAGTACAAAACAAAACAAAACAAAAAAAAACAATAGTAAATCTAGGAAATATTCAAATAGAAAATATAATTTTTAAAAAGGTAATATTTGGTAAAAATTATTTCTAATGGCAATATTCAATATAAATAGAAGTCTGACCTAGGCAATCTTCAATGTTATGGAATTATACATTGGCACAAACATTCTAGAAATCTGTTGTACTCTATGTTCCCAAAGCATTAAAATCATACACATCATTTGAACTCAAGAAGCTTATTTCCAAAGCAATGATATTGTTTTTAAGTAATAATGTTAATCAGACTTTTATTTATTCCTTTATGTACTCTTTCTAATTTTTCTCTGGTTATCATAAATAATATTTTAATAAATTATACAGTCATTCATAAAATCTGTCCTCCTGCAGATTGAAAGACAAAATATGAACAAAGCACACATACCAACCCAAAACACTGATAGTTATAGATGGTTTCCTAAACAGTATCATCAAAGTTAGCAATTTTTTTGCAATTCTTAAAGTTAGCTTTTGGGGGCAGAAATAACAGATTCAGGATAGAAGACTGAGCCGAATGATTTCTTGTGTACCTTCTAATTTCAAAAATAATGAGTGAGGAGATTCAGCTCATTAACCTTAGAACAATCAATATTTTTCATATGTAATGGATAAAGTTTACCAGATTTATACCAACACTTAGCTCAGATACTTCCAGTGAAATAAACATGTAAAAATAAGATAAAAACATTGTCAAGTATGATGAAGTAAAGGCAAAACATAAAAAATACATACAAATATTCTGAAATATAACTTGTATAAGCTAGACAAAATATTAGGTAAATGAATGTTTAAGTGATTTGCAAACAAAGCAAATATTGTGAAAGTAGTAGATACTTGACTGCTATTAGAAACTCATCATTATGTCTGTGGTTTTATGTGTGTGTTATCTGTATTTTGGGTTCCATGTTGTCTATGTAGTAGCCATGTCTTTTGTATGTGTGATATGATCACTAGACATATATGTTGGGTATGTGTTATATGTGTTCTGTGTGAATTCTATTCATATTTTGTGTATAAGGTCTGCTGTGTATGTTGTGGTTGTGTGTCTACGTCTGTTAAAGTACCAAGAGAATTTGGTCAAATAATAAGAGCCAAGAAAAAAAAAGCGAAGGAGATACTAATGCTCTGGTCACATATCATACATTTAGGTTTTATGCATGTACTTGTAGCATTAATAATACGGAGTGTGAAGGACAATGAGATTTTAAACGCGCTGTACATCTGTATGCAATGTGTGGGAGTGCACACGTGCATGCACTCACACTACAGAATGCTGGGAGGTCAAAAGCCCCTAAGAGTGGGCCATTTTACAAGCATCATTAATTTTTTGGGTCCCTCTGGGCTTCCTTTTCTATTGGTTATGTTTTCTGAGCTGACTAAAAACAGTAGGTTTGGATTTCTGCCAACACAGTAAGTCCCTATCTCTCCTATCTGTTGGAAATGAGGGAACCAAGAATAATCAGTGCTTTCCAATGTTTTTTTTCATATTATAGCAACTTACCTTTAAATCATTAATATATTTTTCCATACAATCTTGGGAGAGAAAGGTGTGCCTCCCAGCAAACTTTAAGGAAGATAAAATGGTTACTTTTTTCCAAAATTACAACTGAAGCTTAGAAAGATTAAAGAATATGCTTACACACATTTTATGGTTTTTAATCAAGTAGTAAAAATACTGTTAACACACAATCCATGTTTCTCTCCTGGACACATTTTCATTAATATTTTATAATATCTAACAATATAGTATTTCCCTTAAACTATCCTTGAAAGATTCCCACCACTTTATATATTAATATTCCTTTCTCTGGAATAAGATACTTGGATCCAGGAAAATACATTCTTCCTCTTGTGAACATGAATAAAGTTTTGCTATGCTCTCTCTTTCTCTCTCTCTTTCCCTCCTTCATCCCACCACCCTCTCCTTATATATATTCTTTCTGCCATGTCCCTCAAAACAAATATTTCAACAGGTATATATCCTCCTTATTAATCTGAAAGCTCCTGAGGGCAGAAACCACTTCTGATAACATTCTATACCTCCAGTGCCTAGCACAGGGCATGGCATAGGGGAAGCAAACAATGAGTTATTGATGTGATGTTGTTGACTTTCAGAAGTGGACAAACTATGACCCATGGAGCAAATACAGCAAATTTTTATTGGAACACAGCACTGTCCATTCATTTGTGCATTGTCTATAGGTGCTTTTGTGATATGTGACTAAGTTGAGTAGCTGCAACACCATAGCTTACAAATCTAAAAATATTATATAGTTTGAATATAGAAAATTCCCCAAAAGCTCATGTGTTGAAAGCATAGACCCTAATGCAGCAAGATTCAGAGGTGCTGCTTTTAGGCAATGATTGGATTATGGGGGCTCCATGGACTAGATCCCCTGAAACTGAAAGCTAAAATAAATCTTTCCTCCTCTAAGTTATTCTTGTCAGGGGTTTTGATCACAGAAACAAAAAGCTGACTAACACATCATTAACCAGCCCTTTACAGAAAAAGTTTGCTGACACCTCATTTAGTTAATCTGGAAGTGCTGTTTTGATTGTATAACTTTTAACATCATAGACTTCTAATAAATGTTTAAAAGAAAGAAATATATTTAGAATTTATTGTATTTTTCTCAACTGAGTACAAGTTGAGCATCCCTAATATGAAAACCTGAAATTCAAAATTCAAAAGTCTTTGAGGACTGAATGATGTCACAAATAGAATATACCACACCTGACCTCTTGTCACAAAGCAAGTATACTAAAAATACTGAACAAAATTGTCTTTAGAATATGTGAATAAGATGCACATAAAATATAAATGAATTTAGTGTTTAGATTTGGGTTCCATCCCCAAGACATTTCATTATATGTATATACAAATATTCCAAAATCTGAAAAGAAATCTGAAATCCAAACCATTTCTGGTCCCGTGCATTCCGGTAAGAGATGATCTATATTTGAAATTTTGCATTAATGGTGTTTAATTTTATTTGTTTGCTGCAGCTTGAATTTGTCATCTGAATGGAGTGTAGTTCAGATAGCAAAGAACAGAACTGCCAGGTAAACATGGATAAATGTTTAATTATTGTTTTAGTCAGCTTTTTTGCTGCTGTGACTAAAAGACCTGACCAGAACCACTGTAGAGGAGGGGAAGTTTATTTGGGGGCTCACAGTTTCAGAGGTCTTAGTTCATAAACAGCTGCTCCATTTCTCGGGGCTCGAGGTGAGGCTGAACATCATGGCACAAGAGTGTGGTGGAGGGAAGTGGCTCACATGATGATCAGAAAGCAGAGAGTGAGCTCTCCATTTTCCAGATACAAATATATATCCCAAAGCTGTACCTCCAATGCCCCACTTCCTCTAGCCACCCCCCACCTGCTTCAGTTATAACTCAATTAATCCTATTAGGGGGTTAATTCACTGATTGGGTTAAGGCTCTCATAACCTAATCATTTCTTCTCTGAACCTTCTTGCATCGTTTTACATATGAGCTTCTGGGAGATACCTCACATCTAAACCATAACAGTTACGAAAACCAAAGGAAAAAAAATATATATAGATACATATATTACCCGGGATTGAACCTGGTACCAAAACCACTTAACTACTGAGCCATATCTCCAGTACCCCACCCCTTCTTTTAAAATTTTTGAGACAGGGTCATGCTAAGTTGCTTAGGGCCTAACAAAGTTGCTGAGGCTGGCTTTAAACTTGCGATCTTCCTGTCTAAGCCTCCTGAGCCCCTTGTGATTATAGGTATCTGCCACCAAGCTCAGCAAGAATATATTCTTTTTTTGTTTGTCTTTCTTTTGGGTACTGGGGATTGAACTCAGGGGCACTCGACCACTGAGCCATATCCCCAGCCCTATTTTGTGTTTTATGTAGAGACAGGGTCTCACTGAGTTGCTTAGTGCCTTGCCATTTCTGAGGCTGGCTTTGAACTTGCAATTCTCCTGTCTCAGCCTCCCAAAGTGCTGGGATTACAGGCCTGCACCACCATGCCCGGCTAAGAATATATTCTTTACTCAGATACATTTAGGGGATAAACATATTTAAGTTTTAAAAAAATATATAAAAGACCTTTGAATACCTTTAAACACATGTTTGGATAATCAATAAGATATCTGAATAAATTCTAGTCACATCAGTAAAAACTGTATTCTTGTGATTTAAAATTAGCTAACCAAATAACAAACTTATTTTTTTATTATAGAGACCAACTTCTTTTTTGCAAAATGACTGAAACTTTTATAAAGGGACATTCTCTTTTCTTCTTTTAATAAGAAGAATATTCTGTACTTTGAGATCTCCAATTTCCTTTGAATCACAATCTTGAATTTATTATTATCAAGTAAATGTATCCCTCAACCATACTCTTACTCAGAAAATGCAAACCTCCTTTGCTCCAATGGAGACTTAATTATACTGAAAAATACTATATTAAGCATTTCTTCATATTGCATCCAGAAATGGAAGGGAAATTTCTAGAAGGCTAAGGACAATAGATCTATTATTTTTCCTTAGTTTTGCAGCAATGTATAATTTATCATTTTCTTAAACTTTGTTATTGTTTCTAAAATATATATCCCCTGAGTTCAATCCCCAGTACCAAAATAATTTATATCCCTCCTCTCTTGTATGAGCAACTATAAACATGCTGAATGATATTTATTCAATTAAAATAAGTTTAACATAAATTATCTTTGAGAATTTTTAACAGATCTTCACACCCCTTGAACTAATTGGAAATATGCTAGGATATAACCAGGTTAAGAGTCATTTTGGTGTTGAACCTACAACACTCATCATTCACTGTAATTGTCACTAATTTTAATTATGTTATTTAATAAAGAATGTATTTTCTGTCACTAAACCCAGATGTGTGCTTTTCTGATTCTTCATGTTATATAAGGAAACATAATAATGATTATAATTTAAAATAACAATAAAATAATAACATCAAAACAGCAAACAAAATTCAAACCTAGAAGCATTTCAAGTTGCTATTTTCACAGTGATAAATAATTGCCATGTCATATGTATCAAGACTCAATTATTAACATAAATGAGATAATCAGTACATATATGTGCCACCCAATGTAGTGATAGAATACACAGGCAATACCTGAGGGTAATTATCTGTTATTCTGATAACCATTCTGATACTTCCCATGATGGTGTAAATATGTACTTAAATAAAAGAGACAAGATTCTTTTCCATTTAATTATTAAAATGTAGGCTACCTACAAGGTCAAGGAAAACTTCAATAGGAACATTTCAATAAATTGGTTTGCTTAAATGGGAAAGCCCAAAAGTTAAATCAAGAGTAATTCTTGTATGAAAGCTTCCTTAGAGCCAGGTGTGGTGGCATAGACATATAATCCCAGCTACTCAGGAGGCTGAGGCAGGAGGATTGCAAGCTTAAGACCAGTCTGGGCAATATAGTAAGATTCCCATCTCAAAAAAAAAAAAAACAAAAAAAAAAGAAAAGAAACAATCACCTAAATTTACATTTTATTTATGCTATTCAGGTCAATATACTATGAAGCCTTATTGACTGGTTATATAGAGGGAAAAAACAACATCCTTGCTATTGTTCAAATGATTGATACCACAACTGATTTTTGTTGGCTTTTTTATTAATTTGTGAAAAGTATACATTAAAGTTTCTCCCTCTAACTGTATGTTTACCTTTACAGTTCTGTCGTTTCTTGCTTTATAGATTTGACACCATGTTATTAGGGACATATACATTTAGAATTCTATCTTCCCAGTGGATTAAATTTTTATCAACATTAAATGCCTCTCTTTATCTGTAATAATGCTTCTTGTCTTCAAATATACCTTGTGCCAGATGCAGTGACACATGCCCATAATTCTAGCAGCTTGGGAGGCTAAAGCAGGAAGATCACAAGTTCAAAGCCAGCCTTAGCAACTTAGCAAGGCCCTAAGCAACTTAGCAAATCCTGTCGAAAAATAAAATAATTAAAAGGGCTGAGGAAGTGGCTCCATGGTTAAGCATCCCTGAGTTCAATCCCCAGCAAATAATAATAATAATAGTAATAATAATAGTAATAATAATAATATATATGTATGTATATATATATACTTTGTATGATATTTTTACAGTTACACTTTACTTTCTTTTGGCTATTGTTTGCATGGTATATATCTCCCTTTTTTTAATATCATACAATGTTTATCTTTATGATGTGGCTCTCATAAAGTACATGCATTTAATTCAATTTCAAGGCATTTTAATGCATTAGTACATTAATTAAAAGTGTGTTGGATTAATACCTAACATCTTATAATTTGTTTCATCCATTTAATATTCTTTTATATTTTCTCTTTGCTTCCTTTCTGCTGGATTAGTTCATATCCTCATTATTCCATTTTCCTCTCTACTTGCTAATTAATGATATAATTTTTCACAATCTTTTTAGTGGTTTCCCTGGAGATAATAACAAACATCTCTGATTTATGGCAGTTTAATATAAATATCAATTTTGCATCTCACAGTAAATTCTAGAAATTTTAATATTTCAACTTTGTCACTTTTACCTTTTCTGTTAACTTATTTTGTATTTTAATTCTGTAATATACTTGAATCCCAAAAGATAACAGTGTTATTTGGTTTAGAGGATATTAATATATACTTGCCCACTTTACATTCTGTTACTCTTTATTTCTTCCTGAAATTCTGTTTCCATTCAGATTTATTTTTACTTCTTCAAGATTTTTTTTGTATTTTAATTAATGCAAATCTGATGGAGGTGAGATCTTTCAGTTTTGTTGTCCTATAAATGTCTTTATATATTATCATTTTAAAAGAATATTTTCAGTGAGTATAAAGTAATCACTGAATAGGAGAACAGATTTGTAGAAGTTTTTTTAGTACTTTAACAACAACCATCTGATTACTTTTCAGCTTCCACACTTTCTCTTGAAAAGTCAACCATTGGTCTTGTTGCTGCTACTTTGAAGGTAATATTACATTTTCCCCCTTTGGTTGTCTTTGATACTTTTTTTCCCTGGCAATTAAAATATTTTTATTGGTTCTTATTAGTTATACACGACAGCAGAATTCATTTTGATGTAATTGTACCAGCATGGACTGTATCTTATTCTAGTTAGAACCCCATTCTTATGGATGTACATGATGGTGGGATTCACTATAAGTGTATTCATATAAGTACACTGGAAATTTGTTTCAGAGTAATTCCACTGTCTTTCCTTTTCTTATCCATCTTTCCTTCCCTTCTCTTCCCTTTGTCTACTGAAAATCTACCCCAATCTTACTGTGGGTTAGCTTCCACATTTCAGTGAAAATATTCCACCTTTGGTTTTTTTGGGACTGGCTTATTTCTCTTAACATCATAGTCTCCAGGTCCATACATTTACTTGCAAATGTCATAAAGTCATTCTTTCTGCCTGAGTAATATTCCATTGTGTGTATATATACACAATAATTTCTTTATCCATTCTTGATAACTTTAATTTTAGTTTTCAACAATCTAATGTATGCTAGATGAAGTTTTATCTGTTTTTATTTTGGTTTGGATTTATATCACATCTTGAATCAAGGACTTGGATGTCTTCTACCAATTTCAAAAATTCTCGGCCACTTATGTCCTTTACATATTTCTTCTGCTTTCTTCTTCTCCTTCTCCTCTTCCAGGACTCCAATTACATACATATTAGACATTTTCATTGTAACTCATATTTCTCATCATCATTTCTACACTTTTGATTCTTTCTGTTCTTTATGTTTCATCTTAGATATTTTCTAATAACCTACCCCTGGTAACTAATGTTCTTTTTGTAATGCTTCCCATCTGCTAATTAAAATCATTATTTGGTTCTTGTACTTTTTGTTACTGCAGTTTCATTTGGTTTTTAAATAGGTTACATTTCTTAGGTGCATTTTCAATTTTGCCATTTTTTCCAACATTTTAATCATAAACTATTTTAATATATATGTTTGATAACCCAAATAAATGGCTCATTTACCTTTTCTCTGGATTTTATTTCTTGGTATATCTGGATACTGGACATTTTGAGTTAACAACTTTAGAAACTCTGGATGATATTAACTTACTCCAAAGAACTTTTATTGGATCTTAGGGAAAACTACCTTAATGTAGTCAGAAGCCAAGACTGGGTTACATTTTTTAAAGCTTGAGCTACTTCTCATTCTTAGGGGTAGTTCTTTAGAATTTTGAGTGCTGAACTTCACTTTTCATTTCCTCAGAACCATGTCTGTGAGTGCTAACTATCCCACTCTGCATTTTAATAGCTTTTGCTTAGATGCTTAATTTCAAATTTTTTCCAATGTGCCTTAAATTTCAGAATCATGGAGTGTCTGACTCGTTTCTCTATGCCACAATTCTCTTCAGGATTTCAATCCTGCAAATTCTGAGTGTCATTGGCTGGCAGTATTTCTCCATGCATAATTTCTATTGGACAGTCCCTCCCTCAAATTCTGGAAATGTCATTCTTTTCATTTGCCCATCAGGCTTAAAGGAAGTAATGGTTTTCTACTTTGGCTGATCTCATGATGCTTCATGCTTCCTCTGTTGTTGCTTAATTATACCCATTCCTCTTAAATATTATTTTCCTTTAAACATTTTCAGTTCAAATCTTTGCATTTTGAGTGTCTTGATTTGTTCATTTTATTAACCTACATAAAGGTTAATAAATGGATGTGCTAAGATATTAAATTTTCAAAAACTAATAATCCTTTACAAAATTTGTACTTACAATGGATTTTTTAAAATACATTGAAGAATTTGGTTATCTATCAATCTAATTTGTGGAAGTAAAGGGACTACTTACATGAAATAAATAAAAGGGGAATTTTACATAAGTTGTTCTTTGTTGTGCTAAGCTGTAAAGTCTAAGAATGGTCAGCATCCTTGTTTTGGCAGCTTTTCATTGCTGCAACCAAAAGAACTGACAAGTCTAATTTGAGAGTAAGAAAAGTGTATTTGTGACTCATGGTTCCCAAGGTCTCAGTTCACAGAAGGCTAACTTCATTGCTCTGTGCTCAAGATGAGGCAGAACATCATGACAGATGGGTGTGGTGGAAGAAAGCTCAAGAAAAGACAATCAAGAAGCAGAGAGAGAACTCCTCTCAGCCAGGAGAAAATATAAGCCTCAAAGGCACATGGCCAGTGACCCACCTTCTCCAGCCACCTCCTACCTGCCTACAGTTAGCACCCAATCAATCGTTCAAGTGGATTAACACACTAGTTAGGTTAAAGGTCTCAAACCCAATCATTTCACCTCTGAATATTCTTGTATTGTCTCACACATGAGTTTTTGGGGGACACCTCATATCTAAACTATAACAATCCTCATTGATCATTAGATATTCATATAACATAAACAGAATAAACAATGGGGTGAGTATATTGTTTCACCTTAGGCAGTATCTGCATTTCTCTAAAATTTCACTCAAAAAGTTGTATGAATGTCATACTTCAGTATCCCCAGATAAAAAATTTTGTGACCATCAGAGCTTCCTGCAAGTTTTTACCTATTGATAAAGTCGGTTTCTGATTTGCAAATATTTATACTGCCCCTGAGATAAATTTCAGTGTTCCTTCCATCATGCTAGATTGCTTTTTAAATCAAGACATGTGCCCTACTTTATAAGAACTTGCAATCTAGAATTCCAAGTAATAACAACACAAATCAGAGTATTATTAAGACAAATTATTAGGTATAGACTAAACTAAGAAAAGAGTCCAGGGAAGGTCAACTATGCATGAAATGGTATTTGAATATACTTAAATATGAGTGGAAGTCATTTCTACCTGGTTAGGAAACAGCATGAATATGTATCTTAACTAAAGCCAGTTAGAAATTTCAGTGGCAAAGCTGGGGTTTAAACAGAACTAATAATCATATTTCCAGCCATTTGACAAGTCCTTTGAGCCCTACTTCCTCTCATTTGATCTAATACTTCATAGGACATTTTTGCTGGAGAAATGAACTGTTACACATAGACTGCCTCAGGTTAGTTCTCTGCTATTAAATCTTTGGAAGAGGAGTGAGCATGAAAGGGAACTAGGATTTGCAGAGTGAAGTTCTGAAGTCCCATTGTTTCTGAGTCCTGCCCTTCTGATACAAGTATGTCTCTATTTCATCAAAGAGAGTTGTTGGTGGAAAGGAAGAGAAAGCATGATGAGATGAGAGAAGTGAACTCCATGGTGTTTAAATTATCCATTTGGGCCTCAGGGTGAAAGTTCTGTGCAAGAGTTCTTACTTGATACCAAAAATAGAGAAACTTTTTGAGATGTAAGTCCTTAGGACCCAGAGTTCACAAAGACCAGTGGTCTTCCTTGGTTACCTCTGAGGAGTTTTAGGAAATACAGACTTGCTTAGTACTAGACATGGAGGTTGAATATTGTAGGACTCAGAAATATCTGAGCAAAGGTGGCAGTAAGGGCTTCTTGAGAAGCAATGGGTCCCTACCTATGACATTAATTGCTATCTTTGTGTCAGAGCCAATCAGACTAAACTGAAAAAGAGCTATAAGTCCAATGACTTTCCCTTTTTCCTGATGAAAAATTCAATCTTAATGAGGTTGGGGTGAGGGAAGATATACTCCAAACCATACAATTAATTTTATTAACTAACATTAGACACTCTTCTAAAGACTTACATTCCTAACCTCTCTTAATCTTCATAATGATCTCATATAGTAGGTACTGTTACAATGATGGAGAAACAGAATATTGTTCAAATACTGAATTCCCTATTTATAACCATAGGGAACTTATTTAACCAATCTGTGACTAAGTTTCCTCATTTTTATAACAGAGATATCACTAATAGCAATAACAATCTTCAAAATAATACATCAGCAAGTCATTTAATGCATTAAATGTATTCAACAGAGACAAATTTCAAAATTTAAGATACTTGCTATTTTACCTACTTAGCATCTCTATCACTCCTTTGGATTCCATGAGAGTAGGAAAGAAGAGGAGTTTCTCTCCAATACTACCAACAGGGGAAAAGGATGTGAGGGAGAAAAATTTTTTCTTGTATAATGGCCAATGCCCTTTTGAATTATGGGTACCTAAAAACCTCCCAGGAAGGTTCTTAGGTCATCTTTACAATGATAAATTGATGGTAATAATATTATCTTAAATGCAAGGCAGGAATAGGTTTTGGAAGAAGCGAGATAAGTAAGGCAGCTCTGTTGGGAGCTCATGAATTTCCACTCACAGCCCTGCCCTTGGGTACCCCCTTGACCCTTTGGCATCCCTTGGAGGACATGGAAATGTCAGCCAGTAGCCCTTGGTCCTCATTCCTGACGCAGATTTCATTCCACTTCCAATAATTTTAGTGAAGGTTCCCAGCTTTCCCCACGTGCATTTCATGTCCACCAGCACTACAACATGTATCCCGGTATAAGCCATAGCAAAGAGATTGTGAATAGGTCATATTTTAATTTTTCTCTCCATACCGACAAATGACACAAGATTCCTTTGGGTGTACATTTGGCACCCTCATGAATACAAAATGAATTTATTATGATTAGTGCCTTCACCTAGAATACAACATTAATTCATAATGACTGATAGGCTACTTAAAATAAAGTAGTAACCTTTTTCTAAGGTGGCTAGGTGACCTCACATCCACTTCATTAGTATTATTCCCTGAACTATATTTATGTAAATGAAAAAGTATCATAAGACTACTTCATCCTTCACAGTCAAGCATAATTCTCTCTTTAACTACATCTTATACAAACTAAAACATAGTTTTGTTTTATTCCAACAAATTGACAATGTTTTATTTGTTTCCTCAAAAAACGAGTATACTTGAAATTGAACAAAATGCTCACAAATTATTGCTAAAAGTATATAATGATTAAATTTAAATGATATTAAGAAAACTACTTATACCCATTGTATTGTCAAAAACTATTGTTTAATTCCATCTTGGATAAATCAATGGTGCGTCTTGCTCACATGATTAAAATAATGTTTTGATTGCTGTGTGCATAATATGTTTATCAAAAATAAAACCTCAGGTCATTTAATATGGATCCTTCATCATTTCTTTGGACTAACAAGTATTAACAAAGAGAATCTCTATACCTAGGTTCATGCTGTTGATTGGTGATTAGAAACTGCTCCATATGTAAGAGCAAGATTTTAGGTTATTTTAAAATAAACACAGAAAACCAACTGGGAAATGCATACCATTGGGTTCTCACCACTTTTATACTGGTTATTTTGAATGTGATACTTACCACAGAGAGGCTATTTTTCTATTCACATTGTTACAAATGTGCATCTTTCTTTCTAGCAGGATTTTGACCTATTGAACAAATTGAAGGCTATGCAAAAAGTAAAATAAATAAGTCATTATATGCTGAAATAAGAAAAACACAGTGTACCATATATCAACGTAGACAAATAGAATTGACCTATCTGAATTGTGCCCTGTCTAAAAGCACAGATCTTTATATCAAAATTTACATGGACACTCTCCACTTCTTACTTGAGATGTGAACTTTGGTTTTATAACTGAGTTGTAGTCTGTAGTATGAACTATGGAAATTCACAAAAGCAAAGGTGTCAGTTTGTTCACCTGATCTGGAGAAAGCACACTGTTTCTTAGCAAAGCTTGTGGACCAGGAGCTGGAAACTTAGCCACTCCATCCACACTGTACCTCTTACAAGGTAAGAAATCTTGAGTAGATCATTTGATATCATCAGTTCTCTTCATTTCTGACATAACTTTCCTATGTACATATATGAATATACCACAGTAAATGTCACCATTGTGTACACCCACAGTAATTAATTTTAAAAAATAACTATAGGTAAATGGCAGAACAATCAAAAGAGGAGAGGAAGCAGGGAGTGGGGAGAGGGAAGGGAAAGGAGAGGTACTAAGATCTGAGTTAGAACAAGATACATTCCATATTTGTATAATTATGTCAAAATGAATTCTACTGCCATTTATTACTAAAAAGAACCAATAAAAATCAAAAAACTAAAATGATACTACACATTTATTTCATTCCCTAGGATTGGGTTGAGGAGGAAAATCAGATATTGTATGTGAAATTATTTCCAAAACTTCAAAGCATTAAACAAAAATATTATGAAATGGTTTTAAATTTCCATAATTGTATAATGTAGGAACCTCACATACAGAAGCAATGGTCATTTATTCAAACCAATATGTATTGAGAGGTTTCCATGTGCACTTGGAGGGATGCAAAGATAAAACTGGTCATGTCTGGAAGAAGACAGACAGGCTTGTGAAAGAAAGGTTGCTAAAGCTAAGCCTTAAAGTATGAAGGATTTAGACAAGAGGAAGAGATGCAGAGGCAAGTAGTCTAAGTGGAGAAACAGTGAGAATAGACACATCCTGAGGGAATTCAGATTTCCTCAGGATGGGGGAAATTTCAGAGTTCCACTTAGCCCTATATTAGTGTAGGTGATGAAGATTTAGGGGAAGTATTCATTAGTAAATATTTATTGAGTGCCTGCTGTGTACACTTTGCAACATGACAGAGAAAGAGCAGTTAATAAAATCGACCAAATAATAGTCTTTTTGGAATCTCCATTCTAGTGGTTATAAATACCACTAGACATTCATATAAATAGAATGTCTACTCAGGATCTCTTTCCACAATACCCTTCTTGATAATTTTTTCCCTTCTCCCACAGTAGCCAAAGCTAACATACTCACATACTTGACTTAAACTACAAATTTTAGAGCAACACTATTAATTTGGCCAAGATGCAGAATTTTGATGTATTTGATGAACCATGGAATTTCTCAAAATATGGTAGGGGAAAAAAGCGGGGGATGAGGTTCCAAAAAAGCGTGAAGAGAAGGAATTTTTCCAGTGTTTTTCTTTTGAGGATTGAACATAGAGGTGCTTAATCACTGAGTAACATCCCCAGCCTTTTTTATATATTTATTTAGATAAAGGGTCTCACTGAGTTGTTTAGGGCTTCACAAAGTTGTTGAATCCACAATCCTCTTGCCTCAACTTCCAGAGCCACTGGGATTACAGGCATGCACCACTGCACCCAGCTTCCCAGTGGTTTTCATCACTGGACAC
>PVHX01009283.1:0-21543 GCA_004024805.1 Geosciurus inauris | reverse complement strand
CATAATCAATACTCCAAAAGGACTATCCCCTCCCCTTTTATAATTCACTTTACAGTTCAGATAAATAGATAGATACCTTGCACTAACCCATACATATTTTGTCATAATTCAGTCAAAAGCTCAGAATTTTGAAGATTGAAAAGAAATCAGATTTGGCAACAGGTGAGCGAAAAACCTAAGTCAAACAGTGTCATAAGGAGAATGATTTGGAGGTAGCATCAAATTAAATGGGGAGAAATTGAAATGTAAACATGGTTTCCTAGATGTGAGTCTTGGCTTTGTAGCTGACTTTTTTTTTTAATATATATATTTGAACTTTGACTTTCTAATCTGTAAAACTGAAAAATCATTGCCTCTCTCCCTTCTACCTAACAGGGTTCTGCTGAGAATCATTGAAGACAATATCTTCTCAAAATCCTTATTAATAAGGTCAGAAACCCAAACTAACAAATCAGTTATTAACAATCTGGAACAGACTATGCTAATATAATTTGAAACCAAATATGGTGGAGGAGGAAAGAAAACTTGGGAGGAGAAAAAGCCTTAACAATTTGTGAAGAAAACACTAAATCTCACTGACAGAAGATAAACTTCTTGGGCATCAAGGCAATGAAAATGGTGTTGATCTATTTGTCTGCAGATGTGGCTCCAGGGTGTAATCTTTCCAGCTGCTCAATATCAGGACAGCCACATGGGCACCACCTCGGGGAAGACAAATAGGAAACCTCTTAGTCAGGGAGATAAACACAATTGCTCCGACTAGTTCTTAACATGAAAAACCTGCTGATTGTCACTGTTAGAGGGAGGAAGTACCACTAAACTGTTCTGAGGCACGTGAGGTAAAAGATCTGGCCACAAATCCAAGGACTTATGGGACACAGAGAGTAATAAGCTTTGCTTTCACTAATTTTCTCAGGATGAATAAATGTGTACCACTGGGTTTCATATAAGTAGTGTAAAGAACACATTTAGAAGGAATAATACAATCAGGAACTTTCTATTATATGGTATATAAAATATTGTTTTGCATAATATATATAAGACCCATTAAGGTCAGGAAAATTCAAAAATATGTAAGTTGGAGAGGATGGTATCTAAACCAAGGCATCAATATCTCCATTCTGTTAGAAACAAAACTCAACCTAACCTTCATGTGAAAGCCAGTTTTTATATTAGCAGGCAAGAAATGGGAGGGAAATAGTCTTTTGAAGAGGAAGTGAAGAAAACTTGTTTTAAAAATAAACTCTTTGACCTTATTGGAGACTTCTGTCAAGAAATATGCTGAAATTAAGGAACAATATGGATATTTCAGACAAATAACATGACTTTTAATTATCAAAGCCAATTACATTGCTATTTATGATGTGCATATTATTTTAGCAATTACAATATATAGGCACAATCCTAGACACTATGAGGATGAAAAAGGAGAGTCAGACACTGAATTAACTTTCAAAGAGCTTACAGTGTACTAAGAGAGGTGGCACCACATAAAAAGCAGCAATGCAGAGGAAAAAATAAATGCCCTGAAACAAAAAATATTAGAGACAGTGAAGGCAGGGAGAGAGATTCTTTGTAAATGGCTTGATCGGAAAGGATAAAGAGACTTTTATTTTCCTGTTACTTGTCAGTTATGACTTGATCAAAAACAATTCTTCTTTATTAAGAGTTCCTTGAATATTTCTGAGTAGAATAAATAATCTTGAGTTAATTCTAAAGAAACTTTGGGTTTTGCCTTTAGCTTCAATAGGAACCCAATCCTGACATTAAAGATCTAGAATGGTGTCCAGCCCCTTAGCAGTCCTGGGTAATTTCCAACCTTGTTTATGCCTGGAGGAGAGATTTATTCCAGGACTCTCTCTCTCAGATGTGTGTGTGTGCGTGTGTGTGTGTTTTCATAGCTTTCATCAAAACATTTCAAGCAAAGACCTACATTCCTAATACCTAAAGAGTAATATCTATCAGGTCAATCTAGGGAAGAGTAGGAGCTAAATTATAGGTGGGCATCCCAAGATCTAGTTTGAAATGAGATAGGCACAGTAAGCCAAAAACAAATCAGATTTTCTCTCAATGAAAATGAAAATAATTCTTCCATGCCTCATAATTGAGAAGATTCCTTTATCAAGCTTGAATGTTCAACTTTTGCCTAGAAGAATGTATTGAAACAGTGATGCTGTCCTCAGATCATATAGTATGTATGTGTTGAGAAGGTGATACTGTCATCAGATTAAGTGACATTCAGATATACTACTAGTTCTAAATCAAAATGATGAAAGCCATTACATTTGAGAATATAATCCTAGTCTTTGTGTAACAATGCTGGTAACCATTTACCAATGGATATTTTAGGGTTCTATAAGGAGAGTATAGATGGTACCCAAAGCAAGCACTAATAATCTTTACTAGAACAGAATGAATGGGAAGGAAGGAAGCTAAAAACTTTCTGTTTGGTATAATTATAGTTTAGTGCATTTTATTACACCCCTGGATTGACTTGTATAAAGCATAAGAAACCAATCAATTTCAGTGAACAAAAAAATGAATACCTAAAAACAGCTATTTATGTAGTATATGGATAATCACTGCTTGACTGACTGAATTTTTCATGCTCTAACCAGCTGTTTTGGCATTTCATAGACACAGCCTGAGTAATTCCATCTACTTTCTATCAGTCTCAAATTAAAGTGAAAAAGTGTTTGTGTTTAGTAACATTTTCTAAAGTTTATAACTTTGTAAACAATTAAATGGTTGGTCCAAGCTTACTAAAATATAGAAATTTCCCAAAGTAAATAGGTTGTTCTGAAAAATAGCAGGTTCCTCATTCTCAAAGAGCACTGCAGAGACCACAGAACCAGGCTGGCCACGTCCTCCTTTGTTTCCAGGTCCAAATTTTCAATATATTACTTAAGTGGAGTACATACATTTATTTTAAATGTCTTAGCTCCATTTAGGTGCCTATGAGGAAAAATGAAAACGTATGTTCCAAAGTTATCAAAAATTTCTTGATAGCAATTTTTTATTTAATTAAAAAAGGAAGAGAAAAATCAAATCATGTCACAGGCAGGTGGAAGGACACCGCAGGCAGGACTGTATTTTCCAATGGCATCCAGCAAGATAATGAGTCCATGTCTATGGAAATTGATTCATTAATATTTCATCGAGGCAGCTTCAGAGCAATTCAAGAATCAGCTCCCAGGAATTCAATCAGTAAATTCAATGAGTTGTTGAGCTTAAAATACCAGGGGGGCAGAAATATACATATCTTTGGCATGTGTGCATATTTATACATACTGATGTGACACACATATGCACATGAATACAGGTACGTATATTAAAATGAAGCACTTGTAAGAGAATGTCATTTCTAGGCTCAAACCCCAGTCTCACCTGCCTTTATTTCACTACATTCTTTAGTTTGGAAGAATTTCCAAATTTAAAAAATCACTCTGCTTCATATTATTTTCCTTCTGCTCAGTACCAGCCTTATGAAACAAGTTAACAAAGTAACTTGGCCACAACTAGTTCACTAATTACATATTTATCAAGAGTTCCTTCCGTCAATTAACAGAATGTAAAGATGGCTCCCAAGAACCCATGCTGAGACTGGAAAAAGAGGAGATCAAATGTTAATGGAAGAAGGGCTGTTAGTTTGGGGCAGAATAGTCAATTTACCATGTAATATACACATTGAGAAGGACCAGTTAGGGAAAATTATCATGTCGGCTAAGTAATTGGTCTTTGGCTGTCCCTAAACACCAACCTATAAATAATTTTATTTTCATTTTGGATCAATGTCTTCTAGCCCTTGTCTAACTAACCTGTATTGATGTCTTTTTAATTAAACCATGCGTGATATGCTCGCTTGGCAGTGGGGCACACTGAGTGTGCATGCTAGGAATTCCAGATAAGGTAATTATGCTATTTGTCACTGTCATGATTAATGTGTGACAGCTGTTATGACAGCTGTGCCACTGTTTTGTCACAATACTCTGTTCATCCATAACAAAATTAGCTGTCGTACTCAAAGGTACACACTTGCTGCTACTTCTTTCTGAAGTCAACAATGAGAAAATCGAGAGGGAATATTACATGAACTCTGTGACAAACAAGAAAAACGACATCTTAATTTTTTTTTCTTTAAATGATGATATAACCTGCCTGCATTGGAAATGCAGATAGCTCACCTCTAGCAAACAAGCTGTCACAAGGAGCCAATCCGCCACTAATCTAGCTAACAAGGTCTCAGTATGAGAGGGGTTTGCTTCATAATTTGAATCTGCCTTGTCAGGCAAGCCTTTTAGATGTTACCCAAATTAGCATTGGCTGGAACTGTTTCTGCCTGTCAAGGTGGGAACCTGCAAATGCACAGTTATAATAGGAAGTGGGAGATTGACTCACCCTTTCCTTTGGGCGTCAGTCAAGCAGAGCAAAAGAGGCAGCTCTTACTCCATCTACCTCAAGACAGCTGTTATCCCTCCCGCTTCCAGTACCCCGGCATCCTTAACAGGGGTAGATGCTTTCAGGAACTGACTCCAAATAAAGATGTAAATTGTCAGATGAAGGCAGGTATTAATGTTAAACAGCATTGTTTCTTACAGAGCCCTAAAACTGGACTATAAACCATAGAAGACACTGATGTGAAGAGACAGATGGCTACAATAATAGCATCATTATTCTATAGCTTTGGGTGAAGTGGGTACTGCATATGTTCCATAAATTTAAAGGGAAAAAAAGCCCACATAGATGTCTATTCATAATGAAAAAGAAACATTGTAACATCAGAGACACTGAATGCCACAGAAAGAAAATACATCATGTCAGATACACATATCTAAGTGAACATATTTTCTCTCTTAAATATTAAAGGGAGAACAGCTGTAGCTGTTATTATTTTGCAACAAATAATTAGTTTGAGATACTAACAATATATTTTCATTTGCTGGTAACTTAAGCAGCAAATACAATGAATGTGCACTTTTAATATGGGTACTGTTTAAGTCGGTCCCATCTGCACTCTCTCCCAGGCCTCCTCTCCAAAAACAACTCTGGAACAGAAAAGTGAATTATTTCAAAGAATTATAATGATTACAAAGGAACTATTACCACCTCCTGCTGACTCACTGCTGTCATTAGTCAATGAAGGATTTAGTTAGAACATTATCAACAATGACCCAAAATTCCTTTTGATTTGTCCCTGATTTCTCCAAATGGAAAGAGTGAACTCTTTGTAAACTCAGATTAAAGGAAAATGAAAATTCTAGGGCTCTAACAGATTTCAAATTAGGACAGTATGGCTGTATTCAGTTGTTCTAGTTCCGTTTTCTCCATTTGTGACAGGTATCGGATTCCGTGGCTATGCCTTCCTTTCACTTTTTTGTTTGTTTGGTTGGTTTTTTTGTTTTCTGTTGTTGTGTGGTGCTGGAGATTAAGCCTCAAGTATTTTAGGCAAGAGTCTTCCACTCAGCTGCATCCCTGACTCTTCCTTTCACTTTGATGGGTGTGTCCTTTCTACTTCTGTCAAAGGAAAACAAATATTTGTTGCCACATAATGTTACCAAGCATATAAATGCTTATCTTCTAGTTCACACAGGGATTTTAGATGAAAGAAGAGATTCTTGTTTCTGTCTGTTGAATTTTCATACAGTCATGGCCATTCAAAGAAATGTTAACTCTGTTTCCATTTGTCATGAGAAGTACCTGTTTAAAATGTGCTCCACTTCAAGGTCTTTCTAGGTCTTTAAGGTCTAATGTTATTCTTCAGTTCAGTGATTTCTGTCCCCTCATTAACAACATTGGTTGTTATACCTTTAAATACTAAGCCCACTTAATGAGATAAAATGTTCAGGGTATTAAATAGTCCATTAAAAATAAAAGTTTAGGTTAAGTTCCTGTTCTCATGGGTTCTGATATGTATCAGTTCTTCATAACTCAGGAAAAGACTGTAGAGTTTGAAAGGATTTGAACTGGGTCTTCTTTCTCCCTGTTGCAAATTATGCATTGTCTTTGAGCCACTCCACTCCATCTCATCCTGGTGTTTCAGGTTCACTTTCATTGAACATCACCAGGCTGTTTTTGGCCTTCCTTTCCTCTGAGCTCCTGTTGCATGTACTGCTTGTTTGTCTGTGTCAGGTGCCAATTGCATTTAACTTGGAATACAGTTATTTATGTGCTTTTCCTACCCTTGGGCTACCAGAGAGCAGAAAACCCTTTCTGAATCACTTAATTCTACACAGAATCTGGAATATTACCTCACACACAGTAGGTCCTGTTCATATTTATGAAGAAGGTCAATTAGTATATTATGGAATGTTGAGAATAATGTTTGCATATTATCACATTTGTATTCAAGTGATGCTTAGGAATTCAGGAACTATTCAATGAGTGTAACTTTTTATAAGTGAACATGAAATATTTAAACAGACAAAAGCTCCCAAGTGATACCAATCAGACCATTTTTTAACCTCAACTGCTATACCCAGGAGGGATGTCAGATAATGGGACACCTGAAATAACCATAGTAAAAAGGATGATAATTAGAGGGGGTGTTCCAACCAAAGATATAATTTAATTCTTTTCTAAAGCTAGGGAGGTCTATAGAATGCCTTTCTAAGTGGTTGAAAAGGCATCCATACACATTCACAGGTAGTACCAAACAGAATGCAATTTTTCCAGTTTTGTGGGAGGCAATTTTTGCAGAAGGCAATTACACTGGAGGATAATTGCACTTCCAGCGTTCCACAGGTCTGTGAAATTAGCAATTAAGCACAGAAACAGCTAGAGCAATAGAAATATTGTAGTAGGGCTGTGTGGAGCAATGACAAGCTGAAATGCAAACCTCTGCAATGAGGAGATAAACTAGTACCAGGAATCTAAAACACCAGGATGAGATGAGGTAGGAAGTTTCAAAGATGATGATGCATAATTAGCAACAGAAGGAAGAAGACCCAACTCAAAGCTTGTCAAACTCTACCCAGACTCCTCCTTAGTTAGGCAAAACTTGAACTTACCCTATACTTTTATTTTTATTTAACTATTTATTTAACATTTTGTTTCATTATGTGGACTCAGTTCCTTTAAAGGAATAATTTAACCATTAGTATTTAAAGGCATAACTTAACTAATGTTATTAATGAGGAGACACCAAAGCACTGCACTGAATAGATATATTTCTGGGATGCTGATACGGTGATATATAAACTGTTGAAAAATTCCTTCCTGTGTATATACTGGCCTTTGCACTTGCAACTGAGAATTAATTCAATGGGTTTTTTGGTGATCCAAGAACAGAAAAGAATTTTTGAATGGTGTTACCTATTTTCTAAAATGAAGACAGGAATCATCAATGAACAGTTAATCTAATTAAACACTTGAAATTTTGCTAACTCTAATGAAACTCACATAGCACTAATTTATCCTCGTCTTCAATAAATAAAGATGGTCAATAAATCAAAATTCTACATGAAAGTTTTTTTTCAGGAATTTTTGTTGAGTATACTGTCCTGGTGACAGTATAGAATCAGTTACAGTTGTAAACTTTATTCTAAAGGCAAGGACTAAAGAAACTGGGTATGTGACTCTTCACCTGGCTTGAGATGTGCTGCTATTCTATCTCTCAAATAATGAAATGGTTCTCTAAAACTATCCTTTTAATATATTCCACACTGACCTTTTTAACACTTCTAATAAATCCTCTAGTTCTGGGGACCTGGTTTCCACTTGATAATGAGTGTGCTTTCTTCTTAACTCTCAGAGCAATAATATGTTGAGTCCACCTACCCAGCAGTTCTCAGACTTTGCTGCACACTGAAATTATCTAGGGAGCTTTAAAAAATACTGATGCTAGGCCCTGCTCCCAGATATTGTGATTTAATTGGTCTGGGATAGGGCTCCAGGACACTGGGATTTCTGAAAGCCCCACAAGTGAATTCTGACATACAGCCAAAGTCGAAAATCATTGCTATAGCTGAATGCTTTCTTACCATTAATGGGCATACTACATATGCATCATTTTGTTCAAATGCAGATTTTAAATCCAGTGAGTCTAGAGTGGGGCCTGAGACTCTGCATTTCCAGCAAACTTCTTGGTGATGCCAAGGCTTCTGGTCTATAGACCACAACTGATTGGCGGATCTGGATGATTCTCATTTTAACAAGTCTATGTCTGCATTATTGGCCATATGGAATTAATGATGATGAATAAGAAGAAAGAATGAAAGAATTGTGTTTATGGTAATACTTCAACATTCTTTTCAAATTTTACCCCAACTAAATCTAAATACACATAGTTATAGACATGAGTAGGTTAAGGACAATAAGTAGGGAAAAAATACCTAAAAAATGTGCATTTAAGAGTCATTGTATATTCCCCTCATCATAAATGGTTTACTTTAAAAATTAGTTTTTAATTTCTTTTTTAGAAACCAATTAAGAACATGGTTTCTTTCCCCACATATGCAGGATATTTTGATACATCATTATTTTACTTGATTCCAGGTGTGCCTGTTTTCAGTATCATGTTATAGTTTGTTGTATTATGGGACAGAAATTAACCCAATTGTGTGTTGGTATGAATTCTCAGGTCAATCTCATCTAAAGAGGCTAGTTATTTCAAATAAATACTACTTTGAAAGATGATATCTTTCCTTTGGTCTTCAGGTTTCTCTAAACTATTTAAAGTACGTAGCCTTTAAATATAAAGCTGGATTTCAAAATTTTTGTGGGGACTCTTCTGAATGTCAAAATTAAGTAAATTTTCAAGAGATGAGATTGTAGTCGATCTAATTTGTTGTAAATGTTCTAAATTTTTTCTTTGCACAAGAGGAATGAAGGGGCACATGGGAGAACATGCTCATCTAATCACCACTTCATAGAAGAATAAAAGAAACATCTTTCTGGGCATCCTGACATATGCCTGTAATCCCAGATACTTGGGAGGCTGAAGCAGGAGGACCACAAGTTCAAGACCAATGGGTGCAACATGGCCAGACTGCCTCAAATTAAAAAAAATAAAAAGGCTGGGGATGTAGCTTAGTGGTAGAGTGCTTGCCTAGCATGTGCAAGGCCCTAGGTTCACCCCTCAGTACTACAAAAGAAAAAGAAACTTCTTTCACATATTTTTACTTCTACCCTTTCTCTAGAACAGAGTTCAGCAAACTGAGCCTTGTGGTCCAAATCTAGCCCACTGCCTGCTTTTGTAGAGCCCACAAACTTAAAATGGCTTTTGCATTTTTAAATGGTTGAGAAAAAACAAAACAGGAACAATATTTTATTACATGTGCAAGTTTATAAAACTTAAATTTCAGTATTCATAAAGATTTATTGGAACATAGCCAATACGTATTCATTTAAGTATTATTTTAGGCTACTTTTGTACTACAATAGCAGTTAGTGTTTGAGACAGACTATATGGCTCATAAAGCCCAAAATATTTGCTATCTGGCCTTTTTCAGAAAAGGTTTGCTGACCTTTTTTTAGAGACATATTCATATTCCTTCCCTTCATTTTTACTTGAAATAAGAAATGTTCCTTGTTCTATAGATTACATTGGGTTCCCTAGTTTTAGCACCTCTATACACATGTACAAGTACACACACACACACGCACACACAAACACACCCCACACTTTCATCTGGACTCTTTTGTATTTCACTTTCTCACTCTTGTATTGCAACCAGGAAGTCTGAACAGCATCTGCTCCATAACGAATTCTCTTTCCTTTTCCTAGCCAGGGGAGTGGAGTTCTGTAAGAAGAGAACTGAAGCTTGAAAACAGAGAATCACCTTTCCCTCTTGTGTGCTGCCTCTTCTGGCACAGCTCCTAGAAGCCAGGGTCTCTAACATATGCTACAACTTTTCTCCAGGCTTTCTATGTGAAGAGGATTCCAAAAAGGAACAGACTTTTCTCTTGTTGCTATTTTCTCTTAAGAAGACTTGTGGCCAGAAAATAGGAAAAAATAAAACTTCTAAATGTTTGAGTACATTTGAAAGGGGATTCAGGGTATTACACCTATACAAAACTCTCTTTAAAAAATAAAAATAAAAAAATAAGAAGTGACCAGAGTATTAGCCTTGATGAAGAAAAAGAAAGAGAATGTTCTCTGTTCCTGTCCCTGAGGAAATGACATTGTAAGAAGAGTACCCTCTGGACATGCATAAAGGAGAAAAATAGAGAAAAAAATAAAATAAGAGGAATGCCTTAAGCTTTTATGCTATTTGTCAGGGTTTATAGCTGGAACTCTGCTGATGACATAAATATGTTAGTGACTCTGAATTTCAGAAACATCACTTATTTCCCTTTCACAGATATTCTGAGACTATGATTGAATAACTAGAGAGAAAGACATACAGATTACAAGACTCTGACACCTTCAAAGCAGCATGGTAAAGTGGGAAAACAGAGAGGAAGAGTGAGGAAACCCAAATTAGTCCTCAGTTACACCTTCTGTTGTCATGGCATGACCTCTAAATTTGCAGAGTCTCAGTTCCCTCAACTATAAAAGGAGGAAAATAATAATATTGCTTCGATTTGCCTCAAGAGATAGAATTCAAATGTGATAATATATGTTAAATGCACTTTGTTGATTGTAGAAAAGGAATCCCTTTTAAGAGATTGATTTTATCACCATTTATCTTGTGTATTGAGTTTATCTTAATTGCTCAAATAATCAGTTTCCATATCGTGCCCAACAAAGCCAAACTTTTAAATTCAGTCACTATGTTATAGAAGAAAATTTAATTCCTGGTGCCTATAAAAAATATGGCAGTATAAAAAGATTGATCCAATAGTAAAGATGCCCATAGTGACCACTTCTAATGATGCCTCCCTTCAAAGTGAGGTAGCTGGGGCCTGACTCGGATGAACTACTCTACAGGGAACTGTGTTCTCAGAACAGAGTGGCAAATGTCTCCCAGGGAAACAACAAAACAAAATAAAACTCATTCTATATTTTCTTGATATTCCCAATTTGAAAGTGGCACCTATAGTCTCATTTGGCCATTGTTCTCAAATAAACAGAAGTTAGAGAAAAGTCGAGTGAAAGTAACAATGTACATTAGGAAGCATAGTCCTATCAAAGACAAAATTATAACAAATGTTATAGATCTAATTGGCTTTTGTTCACAATTCATTAATGGGGGAGCTTCCATTTTGCAAATTGGAATGAAAGCTATCAGTATAATAGCAAAACAGTGAGTTCTTTAAGGCAGAAATAAGGAAAAAATGGTTGGTTAATATCTGGCTAACTGAGGTTACTTTTATATAAGAGTTAAAGCATAGAGGACTTCCTTAAGACACCTAAAACTGGCCTGTTTGGCATTTGACTATTACCTCTCCTGATTCCTTAGAAAGTCAGATAAATAACTTAGTTTCAGCTTGTTGGCATGAAATTTTAGCATGAGTGACTCCATTTTGGTTTGGTCTGTTAGGCCTAGTACAAGAGTTCAGTCCAATAAAATGGCCTCCTCTCGATTTCATACAATAGGACTAAAGTAGCCTCCTATCTACTCCAAAGTATTATTCATGATCGTGAACTATAAACATTCCTTTTGCATCAGTGTTTTTGTCCGTCCCTACCTCCCTTCCTTACTCCTCCTTTTCTTCCTTTCTTGCTCCCTCCCTCCATCTCTGTTGCTTTAAGATCTCGCTGCGTGGGTCTGCTTGACGAGTTGGGGTCCTGAGAGATGAAGGGGAAGAAGACAAAATGGGGTCTCCCAGGATGGGGGTGATAGCTCATGGGGTCATTGCACCCAGACCCCGGGCTGTAGGTAAAAAACTGCTCTGCCAGAGCGAGACGCAGAAACACCGTTTATTCCAGGAAGTACAGAAGCTTATATACACTTCTGGACCAATCAGGCCCAAAGTTACAAACAAAGGGGTGCTCTCTGTCAAGAGCACAGTTCATTAACATAGAATGGGGAAAGATGGAATGGCGGGGTTGAAGGTATGGAGAGTGCTCCTACACATTTCTTCCTTCTTTGTTCTTGGGATTAAATCTAGGGCCTCATGCATGCTAGGCAAGCACTCTACCATTGAGTCATATCCCCAGACTTTGTGTTTCAGTTTTGTTTTTGTTACTTGTATCCAGATCACATAATCACTATCAGGGAATAATATTTTGAAATAACATCCTACTGGAAGGAACCATATGGGTCTATTGGTATTATAATATGATGCTCTTTATATAGGTAAGTACAGATATCAGTACCAACTTTTCATGTAATAAAATGGCTTTACAGAGGTTAAAGGGCATTTTCAAAATCAAATAGTGGTAAAATGTAACTAAATCCTATCATTTGCAACCACATGGATGAACTATAGGACATTTGTTAAGTGAAATAAATCAGGCGCAGAAAGACAAATATGGCATGCTCTCTCTCACATGTGAAAGCTAAAAGGTTGATTTTAAAGAGAGTAGAAGAGTGGTCATTAGAAGTTAGGAGACGTAGGCAGAAAGGGTGAATAGTTGTTCACCATAAATGCTAATGCTGTACAACACAGTAGAGTGACTATTGTTCACAATGTGTTACATATTTCATAAAGAACTAGAAGAGAGGAGTTTGAAATGATAAATGTATAAAGAGATGAAAATGTTAATTACTCCAATTTGATCATTACATGTTGAATACACGTATCAAAATATTATACTGTATCCTATAAATATATAATTATTACATCAATAAAAATAATAACTAAGTATTCTACCCAACATATTTTTTTAATGGCAAATTTGTGCAAATCTGATCCTGTAATTCTGGAATGAATTACATAGGCTTGTAATCTGGTCTGTTTATTAAAAACACTCACTCATCCAAAGATTCAAAAACCACATACCAAGCATCATGTCCTCTTAGATGGAATGGATGTGTACTTCCCATCCATGCACCTTGGTCCTTCTCATCAAGAATGTCCTAGAAAACCTTGGAGTAGCAAGCTTGGTCTGCACACTTAGTTCTCTGAGTTTTCTCTCCCTACAGTAGCTTATCCTTAGCAAAACTTCCCAGCTCCCCTGGTATGTAAGAAGAGAAGGAACCCAACATTACCATGCTCCAAAGAATAATATTAGTTGTAAATGACTTGTTTTATATTATGGCTGCATATTTTTAACATCTAGAAAATATATTCTTACAACTATTACACTAATAGTGCTAAAACATATAGTAGGTTCTGTCAGAAATGTCTCATGCAAAAGACTTAAATGTCCACTAATGGAGAAGCAATAAGAAAAAATATGACATACTCTCTTAGTACATTACTAGGAAGGTATTAAAGTTTGTTATAATATAAAAAATGCTTGAGTAATAGTAACTCACTTCACTAGCCTAGAGGCATAAACATAGTCACCTCATATCTTTTTAGTATTCTAATGAATCACTTAAAACTTCCCACACCTACATTAGCAGGCAGCCTGGATCCCATGTTACCCCAATCACAATGATGTAAGTCAAAGGATTTCAATCATTCTTCTAAATAAGAAAGCCAATAAGACAGAGGCAGCCCATTGGCACTGATACCAGAACCCACTGGTGGGGTGCAGTGAGGCCCTTATACGTTTGGCCACAGTAATCAGTGAGATCTGCAACTATATGAAGTCTTAAAACAAAGATCTTCCAAAGCCAGACCTATTATAGACTTTTGTTGGAAACTTGCTGAAGCCTCAACTTCCTGTCTTTTCCCATAAGTTCCCATTTGTAGCTAGGGTCCTCCTTTCTCATCAGGGGTCCTCAACCAGGGACACCATGGTTTCTTCCAAATTTCCCCAGTGTCAAATCTTAAGGATGAAGGGCTGAGGTCTTAATGTTCTTTCTCTCTCTCACAAGTCTAAACTTATTATGAAAAATTGATTCACAACATTCAAAAGTTTGTGGAGTGAGGAGGCTTTGCTCAAACAAGAATACTCTGCTCTGCATTCCAGGAATGGACACATAAACACCAGAACAAGCTTTACCATCATTTACATAATAAAACAGGAATGTTTTCTATAATAAGTAAAATTTGTCCCAAGGTGACTTGTTGGCTTAATCTCTAGAAAAATAAAGAGGTTGCATTTATAAATTTCATCCATCAGTAACCTAATTATACTGATGATTTTTTAAAATTTAAATAGTAAGTTAATAAACTGGATATGCAATTTTAAGGGGAAGAGTGGAATTTGTTAGGAGCCTACAGAAATCTTGCCCTTTCCTTATAACCTTACTTCATGAAGAGCTGTGTAGGGGAAAGGAAAAGAAAAAAAGGGAGATATACATCCCACTGGTCCATAATAATGTAGCACAAATGCCATCCCAGTACCATGGGTGAGAGGAAATCCACCTGCCTAAAGAAACAGAGCCTCCAGACCTTGGCAATGGAAACAAGGTGAGAAAAGTCAGGCACATGGTATCAGGGGCTGCATTCTGAGAGGTTAGGAAATAGAGAGGGGCTGGAGGAAAACAAAGTGGAAAAAGAGAGATAGCCCAGTGGTGACATGGAAATTAAAAAGCCAGTGAGAACCTGAAAGAATGTGGTTGGCAATGAGACATGTCTGCTGATTAATCACCAGACATGTGCCCAGATACATGTGTCATAGCAAAATGCACATTGCAGGCATGATACAATCAATGTGGTTTTTTAAAAAAGCAATACCTATACATAAAATAGGAATGAAATACATCAAAATATTAAGTTATTCACCATTCTTTTTTATTTACTTTTATTGCTATTTTGCAAAATTTTAACAATAATTACATGTTTCTTTTAAACTAATTTTTAAATGAGTAGTTGAACTCTTCCTGAACTAGCTAATGAGTAATGTAATGTTCCTTTATTTTTAATGAATATGCATTTCTTTTTCATTATTTTTGAGTGACACGAAAAAGCTGTAAAGTTTCAATTTGTGTCTTAGTAGTTTAGTAAACTCATACTTGACTTAAGCATTCATCAAAAAGCACATAAACTGTTTGTATAATAGAAAAAGAAATATTCTTAACATTATTAATTGAAGTGTCTCCTGTGGTTTGTAACTTTGAGCTAGAAATCAGATTCTGGAACACACAGCTCCGAACTCCATTGCTCTGTTGGCTACAAGACATCCAAATTTTGGCTCAGTAATCAGGTAGCTGCCAAAATGCAAGGGAGATAAGGTTGTTGAAAGCTGAAATTGAAATGTTAATCGAAATTGAATAACACAAGGTAGGTCATAACAATATTGCCAAGTTATTTCCCTTTTTAATAGTAATGAATCTGCTATCCTGCAGAATTAGAAATGAAGAATGCATACCAAATGGTAAAAATTCCAAGAAGAAAAACAAAACTCCACTGAGAGGATTGCTAATGATACAATAGATAAAGAATTTGAGTAATCATTTTATGTATGTTATTCATTAAATTGCCACAATGATGTATATATAGTTCCACATGATAAACTAAGAATTTTCTTAAAATGCATTTATCCTGTGATTTAGAAGCAGTTTAGGTCCTCTTATCTTTAAGTTCAGAAACTTTTCCACTTAAAAAAATTTGTATATATAAATATAGAAGCATAAAAACATTAGCCTATTAGAGATGTTAAAGAACCCAGGACCTGGTGGTGGTTGGGAGTGAAGTAGTGAGGAAAGAAAGAAAAGAAAGCCAGTGAAGTACATATTATCAAGCCATTTATCACTGTGGGCAGCTGGAGCTCAAACTCTTCAAGGGACTTTAGGAGAGGGTATAGAACACACCTGGATTCATCTCAATGGAAGATAACGAAGCTGCCATTGGCTTGGTTCTTGTTCCAGGAATCTTAACTCTAAAGAAATTGTGGCCTGTCCTCAATGCAGATCAACCTGTGAAAAAAATGGTCCTTGGGCTGGTACTCCCCATAGCAGTCTTTGGCATGTAAATTGAAAAAGTCAAGGAGATAGGGCCAGAACACCAATGTCTATTACAGCTCTCAGTTCTGGCAGCTTTATCTGAGGAGAGGAGCGGAGAGCATTGAGCTCTATATAGCATTTACCTTCTAGGTTACTACACACAACCTATGACTCTAGTACTATTATTATCCCAATTTTCACAGATGATAAATCTTAGATACAAAGGAGTTAAAGTGAGTTGTCCAAGTTCACTTAGCTAGAATTTTAACCCAAGAACTCTAAGTTGAGGGCCCAAATCCTTATCTACCTCAGTAAGTCTCCTCTGCTGTAGCCATAGCTACTCAGCGCACATGATCAGCTAGTTTTGAGAAACATCATAGGGCTCTGGAATAAGGGGTGGTGGCTCCTTCTTTATCCATTCTCACTAACTCCTAAGGTAGTCACCTCTGGTTTCTGTTTACCTTATTACTAAGGGTAATATGAAGCACAGCCTCCAAAATGAAGACCCACAGGAAAGAGTTCTCTCCAACATCTGTCTCCCATCCACCATCCATACACTCTAGATTTCCTAGAATTTATATTCAGAATTTACATAATGCAGCAGGCATTTTGAGAAACTGTAATTTTCATGGTTCCAATTCTATGAACCTCTAGGCTTGTCTCTCCACAATGTCATAATAGCCTAGGGATGGGATCAGTTTGACCAGGGACAGCAAGCAAAGAGGCAATTTAGCTTTGTTTCAACTGGCTGTGTAACTGCCATGGACACAGCATTAGGCAGGTGGTAAATTACCTAGTTGGAGAGGGCCTTTCATTCTTTCAGGCCACTGAGGCATTAAAACCTCTCTGAGCATCTACCCGGCAATGTCATAAATGCTTGTGAGACTTTTCTTTGGCACAATTTTAGGACAACTACTTATTCCAGGTAACCTAATTAGAAGAAGTATAGCTTACTAGGCTTTTTCAGGACTATAAGCCTGAGTTTGGTAAACAAAATTTGGAATTGATTCTAATAGGTTTAGACACTAAGCACTCTCTGCCAATTTCTTCCAATTAAACAGAGAATATGAACAGATGAGAAATCAATCAAAATAAAATGAAACACCTTTGATCACCTTGGGTGGGATTTGAGAATAGGCCCATTTCTTTGTTGTCTTACTTATCCTGTGGCATTATCAAATCCTTCTTGAGACAAACTAGAAAAGCAGAATGGGCTCACATTTCCTCAGTAGAATGATAGTGAAAGAGGGATAAAATTAGATTTAATTCTGCTTCTCTGTTGTAAGAACATTATGGACATGTTCAGCTTCCAATTCTTTCAAGTGGTAAAATAACAAGTATGTATCCATACACACACAAATAGGTATATCTGATGTTTTCTTTCCACTATAATTTGGTTTTGAATTCAGTAAATCTCTTTCTATTGTACCTCTCTTAGAAGCCCTAAAAAGTTCTTTCATACTTCCAATGTGGGTACACAAAAAAGCAACACAGGGCCAAGTTTGGAGGCTTCATGCATTTCTTTTTTCATTATTTGTAGGTATTATCAGAGCAATGTGTCTTCGATGCCTAGACAGGGAAGGCTCTCAATATGCAGTAGGGATGTTATATATCTGTAGGGAATGCATTCCAAGATCCCCAGTGGATGGCTGAAATTGTGGGTAGCAATGAGCCATATATGTACATGTTATATTTTCTCCTATATATACATGACTATAATAAAATTTAAATTATGTTAGGCTCAGTAAGACATTAACGATAATAATGAATAATAAAATAGAATAATCATAACAATATAATGTGTCAAAAGTAATTTAAAATTTAGGAATTGCTTAGTTTTGGAGTTTTATATTTAATATATATTGCACCATGGTTGACTGTGGGTAACTGAAACTGTGGAAAGCAAACCTGTAAATAACAGATGATTACTGTATACATTTTTCCCCAAGAATAGTGAAATGTAACAAAAAAGTATGAAAATCATAGGCATAGATGACAAGTCTAATTTCAATTGAACTATTATAATTTTCCAGCTCTTCTGAGCACAGGTAAATGTATTAAGTATCTCGGATAATAACATTTACCCTTGCTGTGAGGAGTCAGTGGCATCCTATAGTTAGGTCCCACAACTCATGAGAAACAAGTGTGTGCATTTCTTTTAAGCTCTGCATTCAGTGAGATCATATTGATAGTTTGAATTTGGCCATTAATAAGAATATTCCTCATAGAAATTAGAAAAGCTATAAAGTTTCTTTTTCATTTTGACAGCCAGCTTACTAGCTCATGCTGACAATTAGATAATGAATGCAAAATGTCCTGTTCTTTTTTCTTTCCTTTCCTGTCTTAAAGAATCTGCAAAGAGATGATTGGATACATAAAATACTTTCAGTCATTACAATAACAATTTCACTCATAGTGAGTTCTTGTGGGTTTTTCCTTGCTGTTTCTTTTGACAGTCATACAAGGCAATTTGTTAGTATGACCTTTGATTTTGATATTTAAATATCAAGTAAAATTCTGCTCTAGTATTTTGAAGAATGGTGTTGCTAACGTATCTCCAGTATTTTACATAAGCACAGTTAGTAAGTACAGTGTGTGAGCTTTTTAATTGCCTGAGTTCTACTGAGGAGTTGGTAATTTCCGTTCAGCCTGAAGTGGTGTCACCATCTCTTTAATCAAGCTTGTTCAGGAAATCACACTGCTTTGCTGCAATAGTTGGGAAAACCAATGTGCCCCAAATAGACATCACAATGCTACTAAAATTATTTCACAGTGCAATTTAACACCAAACAACAACAACAACAACAAAAACTTGTAACATGGAAGTTACCATAGAATCCAGGTGGAAGAAAATGTCACACCAAAAGATGCTGGCTTGGGAGTCACCAAAGGCTGACTTTCTGATGTCCTGGGACATAGTAGGAACTGTGGGCTTAATGGCATTAGAGGTTTTTTTCCTGGTGGTTGAGGGGGTATTTCTTCATAAAATTCTATAGGATGCCAGTCTCTCTCTGGGCACATAAGATTGTGAATGGTGACTAGAACTCTTCTGTGCAGAAAAAATTGGAAATATGCTATATTCCTTTTTCACCTCCAGAAAAATACAAAAGCTAGCACACAGTCGAAATTCCACATCAGAGATGCTGTAGAGCAGTTAGTCATGATAAGCAGCAACATAGCCTGTTCTGTTAGGAAGGAAGAAGGGATGTTATAAGGGAAGATAGTGAAATGATTTTGACTGAACTTTCTTATGTGCATGTATGGATGTGGCACAGTGAGTCCTGGCATCTGGTATATCCACAGGACAATAATTTAAAAAAGAAGAAAACTAAATTAAATGGATTGACAAGAGATCAGTGGAGTAGAGGAAAGCAGGGCAGGAGGAGAAGTGCCGGGGTAAAAACAAGATTAAAAAACAGTCACAGCTGGGCATGATGGCACATGCCTGTCATCCTAGCTGCTTGGGAGGCTGAGGCAGGAGGATCTTGAGTTCAAAGGCAGATTCAGCAAAAGCGAGGCACTAAGCAACTCATTGAGACCCTGTCTCTAAATAAAATACAAAATAGGGGTGGGGATGTGGCTTAAAGGTCGAGTGCCCCTGAGTTCAGTCCCCCAAAAAAGTGACAAAGTTGTTGTCAAAAAACTGGTTAATGTTTTAATTCTTCCATTTGTATGTGATCTTGGGCATGGTCTTTGATTTCTGTAAAATCAAAACTTTCATCTTTATAGAAAGCAACAGTGTATTTTTCATGTGAAGGACAAACACTAAAAATATGTCTTAAACAGCAGAATATTGTACAGCATATAAAGTATTATTGCTTGGACATTCTTGGTCACATTTTATCAAAAATACAAGATTTCTAATTTTGCATTAATCAGAAGCCAAACAGTATATACATCTCAGAATTCATTCTGGAATGTTAAGGCATGAAGGCAACATTCCTAGAAATTAAAAGCTAGGAACTGGAATCAGGCAGAACTAAAATCTATTCCAAGCTTCAACGTCTGCTTTGTTGGGTGACCATAAACCAATTATTTACCTCTCTAAGTCTTGGTTTCTTCTTCTTTCAAATGAATATTCTGATAAGTCCTATATTATTAAATTGTCTTTTTTTTTAAATGAGAGAATACATACAAAAGTTATCAGGATCATAGACAGTTCTCAGTAGATGTTACATCCTTTCAGTATTGTTGCTATTGTTATTTGCATTTTAAAATTACCTAGGCATAAAATGTCCCTGATGTCTAAGACAGGAATCCCAAGAGGAAGTTAAAAGAATTTGACAGAGAGTCACAGATCCTAGAGCTTCAGAATTTAAATGAATGGCCTGTGGTGGTAGCTAGGCTTGAACTGTAAAAGCAAAACAAATCATCTTCTTTCAGGCTTTTCCTCTTAAATTGTCTTTCATTTAAACTCTGAGAAATACCAGAAAGGAGATCACTGCATTTTTGACCAAGTTCTTCTTCTGAGAGGAGGCCCTAAAGATTGTGCCCAAGATGGAGCCTCAGCAATCAAGCCTAAGCATAGGGGATGGTTTTGCCCACCATAGGCACAGCCCATTGAAAAATGGGAAAAGGAAATATAAAATTCCTGGCAAAGGCAGATAGAGAAGACAGGGGCAGTCCACAGTGTTAATCCAGGGAAGAAGACAAAACAATAAAAACAAAATGGGTACCAAAGGTAAAGCAAGCATGCATGCCTCTGTGGGCAGGCAGGATCAAAGGAGGGGCTCAGATTAAGCCTGAGACCAGGAAAACCGAAGGGTAGCATTTAAGAATAACTACAATGTTTGGTAAAGATTGTGCTACAAATGATTCATCACCTTGTTTTAAGGCTGGTGGTAGGGAATATTGAAGAATTTTGGGCTTAAAACTTATTTTTATTATAGTAAGGAAAAAATAGGCTATCTTTTCAGAAAATAAAATGTGCTTTGCATGTATAACTACACATTGGGCCAATCTCTGAAAGTTCTAGTGTTTTATTAATTGACACAGAATCAAGTTTTTCTATGTCCTCATTCTTCCCAGTTAAAGCACTTTAGAAGAAACATAAACCAACCAGCATTCTGAAATAGCTACAAGAAGAATTTTAAATTTTCAATATACAAAATAGCATCCAAAGATCTGAATAGCACATGCTCGCATAAGGTCCCAAAATTAGGGGGGCTAGCTACTATTCTTAAAAGTCTAAAACAAAATGAACAAAAAATCTAAAAATTTCTGCTCTGTCTTGAATATGGTCTGTCCTCATGCTGAGGCTTGGTCCCCTACATAATGGTGTTGAGAGGAGGTAAGGCCATTAAGAATAATTAATGTCTTTCTTTGAGACTAAACTAGCTTTGGTAGAAATGGATTAGTTCTGGCGAGTGTTACTGCAAAGCAAGCCTGACACCTGCACCAGGTCACCTCTCCTCCACACTGCCTGCTTCCCTTGCACTTTCCACCATGAGCTCCTTACCAGAAGCTGAGTAGATGCTGGTTCCATCCTTTTAGACTTCTAGAACTGTGATCTAAACAAATCTTGTTTCTTTATAAGTTATTGAGCCTCAAATATTTTGTCACAAAAAACAGACTAAGATAATTTCCAAACAACAAATCAAAAGAAATTCTTAATCTTCTTCCTAATGCTAATCTTGACTTCTTTCTTCAAGGATCAAAATCCTTAAAACAAAAAGCAAACACCAACAACAGTGACAATGGCAACAACAACAGAATA
>PVHX01009282.1:0-77513 GCA_004024805.1 Geosciurus inauris | reverse complement strand
TTTTTAATATACAATAAAGCATTATTAATTATTCATCAATCCTTTATTGCTTAAAATGATTGTTTTAAACTGGCTTGAAAATCATCTCGTCATAGTAATAGTACTACATCCTCTGTAGTAGTACCCTGAATGCCACTTTAAAGACTCAGAATAGAAGGGATTGGGAAATAAAATGTTTTTTAAAAGGATGTAAAATGTCTCTTTAATCCCATAAATGACAAATCGAGGTCTTCTCCATCACACTTGGGGATGTGGAAATAACTATTTTCCCTCGCACTCTGCTGCAACAGCTCATTTGAAAACTTCTACTTGCTGGAAACGAGGCTGTGAGAGTACCAAACTTCTTATTTTTGTTTCCATAAATATGGAAAAAAAA
The DNA here is from genome assembly GCA_004024805.1 of Geosciurus inauris. NCBI lineage: Eukaryota > Metazoa > Chordata > Mammalia > Rodentia > Sciuridae > Geosciurus > Geosciurus inauris. The sequence continues at coordinate 77,137 of PVHX01009282.1, read as the reverse complement.
TGTTTAAAATTAACAAAGATAAAAACACATGATTTTCAATCTACAAACTTATAAAGCCCAAATATATTTTTAATTAATGGATTTCAGGAGATGTTATCCTCAGGAGGACCCCAGTGACAAATTACTTACCTTATGAAACTCTGTAGAGTTTGCTCTTTACTTATTCCAAATGTAGCCTACCTCATTTGCACAAAAGGAAGTCATTTAGTCTCCAGGACATGAAAGAGTATTCTCTCAACAAATGGCTAACTTTCTTGTAATCAAGTATGAACCTCTAAATTTAAAAAAAAAATTAAGGAAAAGTATCTTTTTGAGGGGAGGCACAAAGTGCCCATTATAAATCACTACAATATAGTTGCATTTTATTGAAAAATCAAAGAACTATGATTAAATTTTTTTCATGAGGAAATAATTAAAAACAAAACTGTGATATGTAAATCAAATTCAAGATATACATATGTGTTCATGATTTCTGTAATACTAATGCTGTACTACTACTGAGAATAGAGTGGTTTTCAAGACACAGATGGGTAAAATTCTAGTCACAAATAGTATAAATTCTTATGCTGCCTTCTTTTAACATGCAAACATTTGAGACTGCAACCATGTTTCTAAATACATGTCTGTTAGCAGCTTTCTTTTATGCTAATGTCTTGGTTTGGGAATTTTTTACCACAAACAAATTTAACTAGAAATGAAATATGCTACCAGGTGTGGTGGCACACGCCTATAATCCCAGCTATGTGAGAGGCTCAGGAAGGAGGATGGCAAGTTCTAGGTCAGATTTAGCAACTTAATGAGACCCTGTCTCAAAGAATAATATAAAAGGGCCAGGGATGTTGCTTGGTGGTGGAGCATTTACCTAGCATGTATGAAACACTAGGTTCAATCCCCAGTAACACATACACACAGGAATATGATAGATGATTATCAGAGAAGCAACTTGGTATCAGCTGGACTTAAAATGTTTTATCTTATGATCATGAGCTAACATATAAATTATCATGAAAATGGACAATGATAAATAATACTATTTAAGGGTAAAACTCAGCTAATTTCTTGAGAACAAGATATATAATGTTTTTGGTTAGCCCATTCTGGGAAGTCCTATGGGTAACAATTTCTAAAAATCCAAACTTCCCACAGAAGCTACATTGATGGTTTTTAGCAGAGAGTAGTCACTTGGTAATACTAGCCCACAGTTCAAAGAAGATTGTTGCTACTAAATATTTTTAATTTGTCTGGTAAGGAAGTAGGAAGAAGACAGACATGCAGAACTGGAGAGCCTTTTTATTTGAGTAGAGAAACAGGGCACTTTTTAGCAATTTCCTGCACCTGTGGTGTTTGAGGAACCAAAGTCCTTTCCATTTCAAAATGTTAAATGAGCTGGGTGCGGTGGCGCACACCTGTAATCGCAGTACTTTGGGAGGCCGAGACAGGAGAATTGTGAGTTCAAAGCCAGCCTCAGCAATGGCGAAGCGTTAAGCAACTCAGTGAAGCCCTGTCTCTACATAAAAAAACAAACAAACAACAACAACAAAAAACACAAAATAGGGCTGGGGATATGGCTCAGTGGTTGAGTGCCCCTGAGTTCAATCCCTGGTACCAAAACAAAAAACAACGACAAAAAACCCCACGTTAAATATTGTCAGTCTTTGCATTCATTAAAACATTCAACATAAGTTTATGGGGTTCTGGTCAAAGTATATCTGGAACAATTTGTGTTTAACAGAGACATTAACTCTTCACCCCCTAGATTAATATCAGGACTGATACTCAGTTAGATCCCCAGAAAGCAATGTGTCTGGAACATGTTATTTCTATTCCCTACAGAAATGGCTTCGTTCAATTATGAAATGTGACTACACATTTGGTTTTTACATAAGATGGATATAAGAGATATCCATCTGAGCAAGATTTATGGCCTTGTGATTATCATATATCTATTCTCTGGATTAACTGTTGTTGAAGTCAGTAACAGGAAAATGTTTCATTTAAAAAAAAGGGTTTTTGTTTCCTTTTACTAAACTTTAATTTAGAAAATCGCATAATTCACTATCTTATTTGCTAGTTTCCAGGAGACACAGAATAAATTCAATATCCATATGAACTGAGTTACTCTATCCTCTAGTGCTCTGTTCTATTTACTATGTATAGTTTCATTTCTGACAATGTCAAAATCACAGGACATGTGAGTATGTGCTGTGCCACTACCAACTTATTGAAAAAAAATTTTCATTCCATTTGATCTCAAAACAGCACTAAGTTCAGTGTCATTCACACTTAGTTTGGTGCAATCCCCTACCTCCTAATTATACTTTAGATTTAATATAACTGATTCTAATAAGCTACTCAGTGTCTCATAATACCAACCAACAATTTGGAAAAAAACTTAGAAATGTGTTATGGTTAAAAATTAAAAATAAAAATTTATGATGAAATTCTAAGAATTAATTGAACCTGAAAAATAGTAGGCAAATCAGTGAGTTAATATCCTCAGTTAGAGGGGAGAAAGCACCATTTGTGTTATAACTACTGAAGAAACGGAAGGAAAGTGGATGAATATAAAGTTAAAATTTTTTGCAAAAAACAAAGAAAGCCCATGGAGCCATTGGGTTAATTAGAAAGGATTGGAAATCTTTCCTTTTTAGGTGCTAAAAGAATATTATTCATATGCAATTGACAGAATGTGCTTTTTTCTCTTTCATTTCCTTTTTCTTTCCTTTTTTTTTTTCTTTCTTCTGAAAGTATGACCAATTGCAGGAATAGTAACATAGTGTTGGGAACTAAAAGAAATGCAATCTGTTCTTGCTCTGCTACTAACCAGTAGTTAGTAACCAGCTTTAGGTTTGTAAGCCTCTATGCCCTCTAACAATATCATATAAACAACAATAATGATGACAATGGAAAGAGGTATCCATTTAGACAGCATGATGACAGATAAATAGATAAACACTTATGAGCACCAGGTATGTACCAAACACTGTGTAAGCTTCTGTGTGTGTATGTATATATATATGTATATATACATATATATATATACATATATATATATATATAATTTTTTATTCTCATAAAAATACTCTAAAGAAAGACTGTTGGAAATGAGAATTAATAATCTTAAGAAATTGTTGATTCAAGCTGTATAAGAGCTTAAAACTGGAAAGGATCTTAGATGTCTGGTAGACTAACATAGATGAGCAAACAGAAGTTCAGAAGTGAGTAGCTAGCTAAGGTCAACATGGAGACTGAAACTCATTCTCCTAATCAACACTAGAATTAAAAATATGAAATGAGTCACAAAATCCCAGACTTGACATTGAATACTGTTAAGGGAATATTCTTAGAATACAGAGTGATGAGATGGAAAAAGTGTAGATTTTGGAGGAATTAGAACTGCATACTAATCCAAACCCTTTCTGCCATTTCCCCACTGAGTAAACACTAGTCCCTGCATCTTCAGAAAAGAATTGTGATCTTCACATGACTTCACTTCACATGTAAAGCAAAAACAAAACAATAAGTATAAAGCAACAGTTTGGCAGATGGTACATGGTACCAATTATTAGCTTCATATCCTTCTTGCCATACAGAGAAAATATTTTAATATCAATACTGAATAATTAAAGGTTTTCCACATGCAAATTGAAATATACATGTCTTTTTTTTCCTTTTTTTTTGATGCCAAGCATTGAACTCAGGGGTACTCAACCACTGAGCCACATCCCCAGCTCTATTTTGTGTTTTACTTAGAAACAGGGTCTCACTGAGTGCTTAGCGCCTTGCGGTTGCTGAGGCTGGCTTTGAATTTGTGATTCTCCTGTCTCAGCCTCCCAAAGTGCTGGGATTACAGGCGTGCACTGCCACTCTCTGCTTCAAAGTACACACGTCTTGATGTGTCTTGTACACATGATGTAAACCCAAGTCACTCTACAAAATATTACTTTGTAGATAATTTCAGAGATTCATTATAATTATTTTTAATATTGGAATAGAATACAGAAATGGTTTACACTATAGTATCATTGCATATGTTAGAGAAGTATTTATTTTGTATACTATATCTATAGAAGAGTACTTACCAAGAATGATCTAATGATATTCTAAATATAAAATAAAAAGTCATACTAAATCTGAAGGTTATTGAAATTGTCCTCCTTTTACACTGTACCATTAAATCACAATGACAGTAACAATCTATTATTCTTAATTCCAGCTGGTCCTGACCATGGGATTGAAATCAGTAAATATGTGCTGGAATCAGAACAAGGATAATCTTAATGTTCCTGATAAGGACTTCCTTCAAGTTTAGAGGCAAAAGACATAAAGCTGATAAGGAGTACGATGTGTTACGTACAGCTTTCTATTGAAACATGAATTTATGAGGAAAGTATTTTAAAGATGACATGATGCATCAAGATATAGATCCACTTTAGCAATTATCTACACATCTATCAAGTTCACTATATACAGATATAGACTAATTTCTAGCAATAGTTTAATATTTAATAATTTAATTATGTCAGTTTCACACACGTTGAACAGAAACCAACCAAATCAGGCTATTATGGATAGGTCCTTGATATTGGTTTACGTAAGTTAATACTGATTAAACAATATAAACTTGAATTTTTGAAACAATCAACAAATATCCACTGAGCTCTAATTGTAAGCAAGATATTGGGCTTCATAGATCTTTGAGTACCAGGCAAGGAATCACTTTTGATACTACAATTTTAGAATAATGCCATTTCTATATATTGTTAAAATGGCTAAATATACCAAGTAGTTAAAAATAAGGTCATGATGCTACTTTGAAACAATCATGAACATATCAATCAATCCTAAAAAACAGTTATCTTTTTTTGTTTAGTACTTCTATCAAATTTTTATGAAGCAATATGGTAACATTGTTTACAATGAGATTTATGATACTCTGGTTTCTATTTCCCTTGCTGATTTTATAATATATTTTGCCCATTGACTGCTTTTCCTAAGCTCATATAAAACTGGAAGATGAAACCCCAGGTGTAGCAGATCGCCAATAAAATTTTTTATAGAGTCATTTGAGTGTTAGTTACACTTCTGATACATCCAGAAAAGCCACAGAGTTATCCATTCCCCAAAGTTGAAGAAAAAATTCAAGAGGACTGTTATGGTTTAGATGTGAGTTGTTATGGTTTGGATGTGAGGTATCCCCCAAAAGTTCACAAGTGAGACAATGCAAGAAGGTTCAGAGGAGAAATGATTGGGCTACAGTCTTAGCCTAATCAGTGAATTAATCACTCATGGGATTAACTGAACCGAAACTAGAGGCAGGTGGGGTGTGGCTGCAGGAAGTGGTTCATTGGGGGCGTGGTTATGGGCTGGAGAGTGGTGTCTCTCTCTTCTCTCTCTCTCTCCTTCTCTCTCTCTCTCTCTCTCCCCCTTCCCTGTCTCTCCCCCTTCCCTCTTCCTCTCTCCCTCACCCCTTTCTAATCATTATGTGAGCTGCTTCCTTCTGCCACGCACTCTACCATGATGTTCAGCCTCACCTCAAGCCCCAAAGAATGGAGCCTGCTGTCCATGGACCAAGAGACTCTAAAACCGTGATCCCCAAAATAAACTTTTCTTCCTCCCCTAAAATTGTTCTGGTCAGATCTTTTAGTCATAGTAGCAAAAAAGCTGACTAAAACAAAGATGCAACAAAACCTACATGAAGGTTAAATTTTGTGTCAAAATCAATTAAACAAAACAAATATAGTTTTGTACCATAGTACAAATTCATAATCAATACAAACTCAGCAACATTTGCAAGGTACCACCAAGTGCTCAGCTCTAGCTGCCAGATTCTAAGAGAGAAGCAAAGGCCACATGGCATAGTTTCTGTCCCCAAACAGCTCATAAATACTCTTATTAAACCACTGAAAAACGATATACACTTGTCATCGATTTTTATTTTCAGATCTCTGGCTACCTTGCTTTGCAAATCTTACAAGTTGAGTTAAAGGGCCCCCATTCTGAGTCTTACACTATCAGAAAAGTCCAATTAACTTCCATAACTTCTTTAATTGTACTGAAATGTAATTTGGTTGGAGGCAATTAAAATAGATGAGTTCCTGAAAGAGTTCAGAAGAAAGAGATAGGGAGAAAATGGTCACATGAAAGGGCAGTGATAGAAAAACCTGGCACCTCAGAAATCCCCACCACCACTGGGATTGGGGCTCCTGTGTCAGAGGCACCCCTATACCAGGAACTCCCAAGAGAAGCCACATCTGTAGATGATACAGATACAAATATTTATGAAATACTGTTTACAGCTTCACTCTTCCATCAGCACAAATGACCTTAACAAAAGGAATAATCTGTACACTGGAGGAAAAAATAAAACCAACAAAATAACTCATTTACATCTCCTCTATCCATTCTGTCTGTATCCATCCATAATTTATGTGCACCTTTCTCAACTCTTCCTTAAACCAAGACGACTTGTTTTCTGTGAAGGAATTAGGGACTTATTTAGTTGTGATGATAAGGAAGGGCAGAGCAAACACTATGCCGTCTTTGTCAGATGTGATTTAGCTGTGTCCTTGGCTGGTATCCAAGGTTTCTGAATTAATAAAATATAAACCACAGGTGATCGAGGAGTAAATTTGTTTTATGGGTGACTTTTTATTATTCTCAAATCTTTAAAGTTTTCTTTTTAATTCCCAAATGATGAATATTTCATGAGCTATTTGTTACAACCTCGTCATAGCAAGACTTGGAACAAGACTTCACAACAAAACTTGGAATTTGGTAAGCCACTGATCATTTCATAGGGAGAGGCTTAGAAAAATAATGCTTCAAAGACTCTACCTTACATAATCCACTTCCAGATCACTTCTCCACTAGGGCATCCCATCGAGTGCCACAGGCCAGTAGCTCCCTTTTGGAAACTGGTCTTCTCCGCTCTCTAGTCCCATCAAATGTTTCTATCACATAACCCTCAAATTTAAAGAATGACAGTTGAGTCAGCCTCAGAAAAAAACTAGTTATAAAATTGATCCTCAGAAGCTTATTAAGAACAAGAGAGGCACATGTCTATAATCCCAGAAGCTTGGGAGGCTGAGGCAGGAGGATCTCAAGTCAAAGCCAGCCTCAACAACTTAGTGAGGTCCTAAGGGACTCAGTGAGACCATGTCTAAAAATTAAAAAATAAAAAGGTTGGGGATGTGGCTCAGTGACTAAGGGGCCCTGGGTCAGTCTCTGGTACCAAAACACACACACACACACACACACACACACAAGAGAGGTGAAGAGGCTATGGGTGCTAAGAAATAAGTAGTTGATGAATGCAAGAATAAGAAACAATCATTATTGTATTTTATATTTTACATAATCATAGTGTAACTTAAATATACATTATATTTTATAGGTGATAGAAGTCAAGTAATTTACTTCAAAGATTCCTACCACTACTAAGATGACAAACAAAAAATGTATACGTAGATCTGTCCGATTCACAAACCCATGCTCTCTAAGGTACAATAATTAAGTCATAAATCAGTGATTCAAACTGTAGGTTGAAGTGCATAAAAGGGTCATAAAATCAGCATATTGTCAACTAGCATATTTCAAATCATGAACTAAAATAAAGAAAAATAGAATGCACTGTGCATGGCAAGTGTTCCATTTTGTGAAATTTCATATACATTTGCATACACGTGTGTATGTACATGTGCACAAAAAAACTAAAGATCTTTAGGTGAGAACTTAGACATGAAGTCATCTTGTGGAAACTAGATGTCTTTTCAAACCAAATAAATAAAGTCGGTGCTCCCATAGATGATGTTAAGAGCTTAGGAATGGTTTTTATAGTATGCTTATTTGAATTTTCTGAACTCATTTCTATTTTAGACAAGTGTTGCAATGCAAATAAGAAGACTGACAATGAGATGAAGCAGAATTATTCATTTTGTGGATATATGCCAAATCACTATTAAACCATTCACATATGGAGCTGCAGAGGGAGTGGAGCCTAGCAGAGAACATGGCATTAAGCAACAGAAAGCCTAAGTTCCTAGTCTTCCTCTCCATTACTAAAGGCATGATACAAAGTTTATGCCTTGACACAATGGGGAAATGTTCCAGTCTGTAGACAGCTACTTAAAAGATAGCCTAAAATAATGCATGTTAATGTTGTCTGGAATCCATAAGGTAATTAATTATAAGCTATTATTTCTCAGTTAGATTCAAGAGATAATAAAACATAGATTCTTAACTCTGTCCTTCCATACAGCTATTTTTCTATCACTGAAAGTTGGTTAAATATGATAAGTTGAATTAGGCATTTTAAGTTTAATATATAATGTTTACCTGGGCTAGCAAAGTATTAATTGATGCAGAAATGACATTTTAAAAAGCATTTTGAATTCCAGTGAAACCTAAGAAGCAGGTGTGTAAAAGAAGCCTGACTCACTAATAGCTACCTTTGTCAGTAATTCAAAGAGCTGCTATTTGGTTTCTGAAGTTTTAACTCTCCTAATTCCAATGTCATTTTTATAGTCTCATTTCTTTGGTTAAATTCATTTTTATGATGAATTATAAATTATTTCTTTAGTAGTTAATTTAATATATGTTAAGGAAAATGGTCATATAAATCTCAGTGAAAGAAAATTATTTAAACTACTTATTGTAATAGTCATGTTTTAAAGGGATTTAAACATTACATTAAAAAGTAAGCAAATTATTTAAATAATAGCTAAAAGTTATTATGGCTTATTCTTACGAGTCAAGCTTTCTTTGAAGCACTTAATTGCATTAAATCATTTAATCCTGAATTGAATATTGAAAATAAGGAACAAACTGGCAATTCTAGCTTAGAAATTACACTCTTAACTCTCCTTGTCTTAACAAAAACAAAACAAAACAAAATAAAAAAATTCTATGGATTCTGCATTATAATCCTATTTCACTTTATTTAGACCATAACTTCTTATTAGTCTTATATATTATTTTGTGGACTAGAAAATATCTCAGTCCCTGAAAATTATCTTTTTGAAGCTTCTAGACCTATGATCAAACATGTCAAAATTAAAGTTCTAAAATGCTATGATGTCATATGCACACCAAGCTTAGTTAGTTTTTATTTGAAAAGTAAAAACAAAAAGAATGGGTTAGAATGGTTGATTCCTTAAGATACAGTAATAAAATTCTGTGATTCTAAAATCAGATGACATTTAACGAGAGCATAATTTCAGTTTTAGAGATACTATTAAAAGAAGAGATTTATCTCTGTATTATATATCATTGATTATTTTATATTTCAAGCAGACCATTTCCAAAGAGGGCATTAAAAATCTGGATTCCCTGCCCCAACATAGAATTTATCAAACCTGGCAAGCAGAGGCAGCAGTATGTATCAGAATTAACTAGTAACTTTTTTCCTAATGAAACAAAAGAATTCTGTAGTGAAACAGTCTAAGGTGCCTCCAGAGGCCAAGGGTAAAATCAGAATGAGAAGAGGAAGGAGTTTCAGTATCTCAGAGGAAAAGAAGTAAGATGGAAACAGAACTCAAAAAAAGTTCTGCAGCTATTTCTAGTATGTCCTCTATTCTTCTATTTCTAATGAGGCACGAGTGAAGAAACATTTTTAGACACAAGACATTAAACTCAGACTAAAATATGGTACAAAGTTTTAACATTAATATAAATGATAGCTTAAATTCAATAAATAAAAATAACCAACTATCAAGAATTCACACATTAAAATACTTATTAAATATTTGCTTTATACCAAACGTTGTACTAGGAACCAAGTCTGTATTTCAAGGTATCCATACACAAGTCTGGCAATATTATTAAAGAATGACAATGACTTCTAATCTTCTTCCCATTTTTTACAACATTGATTAAAAAATAGATCACGTTTGGATTCTAGAAGGGTATGGATGAGAGAGGAGGGAGCCACTAGACAACATAAGTTAGCTTTTAGGTGTTGTCTAAATAGCATACCAGTAATCTATTTTCCATTATTATAGAATAAATCTGTAAACAACATTTAGTATGTATTTCTAAGTTAGCCTGAGACACACAAGCACCTTAAGCCACTTCATACTCTGAGCAATCACAAAATTTGGTTCTGTTCACCAAGTTATTGTATTTGTACATTTTTTCTGTATATTCCCTATAAGGCTTCTCGCAGGCAATAAATCCTATTCACAGTAGTAACTTTCACACCTAACATAATATCTGGCACAGGAAAGAGGGCACTTCAGTAATGTTTGTATCACAGATGAGATAATAAATAGTATGTACAGTATGGAAGTAAACAAGAATCTGATTTATTCATCCATTATGTCAGTAAATGGAATCAAGTTATAGACAATCAGGTTATTGAAAACAAATATTTGATAAGTATTTATTGACAAGTCAGCTACAGATACATCCATTTCTAGCTTTTGGAAACACCCTCAGGAGACATTCACTTTCACAGGCTGAATGAAGCTGGGCACCCTTAACATATATAAGTAGGAATTGGGCCAGAGAGAAGCATTGTTTTCAAATGGTCTTTGTCAGCCTGGTATCTCTGGATGTATTTTTAAGGAGCAGAGTTCTGTGAGAATCTTTGAATTTTACTCTTTCATTTGAAAGAGTAGTCTAAAACACGTTAATAGAAATGTATTCTGGATCACCTGAATAATCACATTTAATTAGGTACCATCTAGTAATTTATTCTTCTTGGTCATGTTTGTGATTGTGCTGATTTCAAACAATCAATTACAGGGAACACTCAAATTTTAAAGCAATATTTTTCCAGCTGAGGCATGCAGATGTATTCTCCAGCAGTTTCTCACTCTAAGTAGGAAAAATACTGCCTTCAGAGGTGGTTTGTAAACAGAAAATGGTAAGACTTGAGCCTTTGCCTCTGGAAAGCAGAGTGGATGTTTAATCAGGCATAACTGGAACCTTCCTAAGTGTTAGGAACTTTACTGTAGCCTCTAGAACCACCAATGGTCTGAAAGAAAGGATGACTATTTTGACTAAGAAAAATTTTAGCTAAAATCAGAAGAAATAAACTTGTTAGTATTTGTCCAGAACTTGTGCATCCAGTTAGTCTAGCATTGGTGAAATTATCATTTGTACCTAACCCAACTCTTTGTTAATTAAATTCTATCTAATGACAACCACCAAGGCATAATTTGATCCCTAGGAAACTGTATACAACGTAATGGGTAGTTGTATCATTTCAGGCCCCAGTAGTATCCCTCTTATTAACTAATTGGATCCACATATTAAAATTTATCAATTTTAAGATATTTGTATTAGTTGATAAGAACTTATTTCCTTCTTCATAGAGAAAAAAAAAACTCACCAAAATTGAGGTGTTAAAAGGGGCTTCGGGCTGGGGTTGTGGCTCAGTGGTCTCTAGAGTACTTGCCTAGCATGTGTGAGGCCCTGTGTTCAATCCTCAGCACCACATAAAAAATAAATAAATAAAATAAAGGTATAAAAAAACTTACCTCAAAGAAAAGCGGGGGACGGGGGACTTCAATGACTATCATTAGTTTGGTATCCAAACAAGTCACTCTAAGGAAACTTGAATAACAAATCTTTTAAGAAAGTTCTGGCTATTCTGTTAGATGATAAGCTATATTCTCACCTCCCTGATAACTTGCTTCTTTCTTTCCATACTTCTCCTTTCTGCCTCCACTGGGCACTACTGCTGTCTTCCCTTGTTCTTTGAAGGAAGTAGTATACTATAAGCCTCTTTTCCGATGGCAGAAACACCCTTCGCTCACCCCAGCATAGATTTTGCATATCTATGAAGGTACAGGGTTTCAATTTAGACTACCCACTGCCCACTCCATGCTGCAAATAAACCTTTCTTATTTTACTGATGACAGTTGTGTGTGTATGTGTAAGCACACCCTTTATGCTTCAAGGTGTGTCCTTATTTATAAGCTCTTGCTTATCTACATTTTATATACTTTCATCCCACCCTAAGAACTTTTATTTCTGAAAGAAAAGGCCAAAAAGTAACTGAATATGGAATTAAAAACAATTGTCTACTTCAATTTATGCATATATATACATACACACACATATATGTGCGTGTGTGTATGTGTGTGTGTATGTGTGTTACTTAACAGCTAGGTAGCTCCTGATCATGATCCCTTCAAACTGAAAGCATTCCTTAATGCAGAATTGCCAAATTCTATACATCTATTTCCTTAATTTCTTGGAAAGGGACCTCTCAATTTGAAGAAGTTACCATTTGAAAACAAAATCTCCTTTTTCTTTTCTGCTCCTTATTTCAGGAGAGAAAGGCCTTGGAAAGACTGAAGATGATAGAATTTGGGGACACCTTTATAGTCATTAAAATGCCCACTCACAGAGAAGCAGGGAGAGATGTAGAGAGAGTGAGAAATTCAGGAGGGCAGAGAGGATAGATAGTGATAGAAAACCACTGGGAACTTCTTCTTTGGTTTGGTTTGACTTTTGTTTTTTTGAGACAGGGTCTCACTAAATTGTCACAACTGGCTTTAGACTCAAAGCTCCTGCCTCAATCTCCTTAGCATCTGGGATTACAAAAGTATCCCACCACACCCAGCCCAGGAAACTTCTATATGGGGAAGAAACTGTTTAGAATAAATGGTCAGCAAAAGAAAGAGAATGCTAAAATATGAGTGGGCAAAGTCTGAGCCACTGCAGAAGCTGGATGATTTCCAATGACATGAAGAAAATAACCAAACAGAAGATGACTAAGCAGGAATGACATACCTCTTACGTTTGGTTATAGTTCACACCTGAAGAGTTATATTGAGTACTCATGTGGATTAAGATTTTCCCTCTATTGACCTCCACCAGCAGAAGTCAAGGTGGGACTCCAGAACTCTTCAGGCTCCTGGGTAGACTCCCTACCTCTTCCCCAGACAGTCCCTATACCATTCCCATTACTATCTGCTTGGGCCTATCTGGGATAAAGTTACCATGCTCTCTATCCATATTTGACCCAGTCAACTGAACTTTCATCCCTCCAAATATTATCCCTATATGTCTCTGAGTACTCCCTTTTCTGACTCTGTCTCTTACCACTTCCTGAAACTTTTACACTAAGCCCTTTGGAACATGTGAGCATGGTCATCTCTCTTACTAAATAACATCTCTCTTACTGTTCTCTGAACATTGCTCTTAATCTTCCTGCTCTAACTGAATCTGAAGGAACTGCTTCTCTGAAGTTCTCTCAAGTGATGGATATGTATATGCCCTTTCATCTTCCTATTCATCAAGAATACAGCAGGAGCTGTATCTGTGCTCCCTTCTCTTCACTGCTCTTCATACTATTACTCCTCCCCCTTCATAAACCTCCAGTTGTCCTCAGTGTGTACCCTCTAGCCCCCATCTCTCATCCATTGAAGATGTTAGCTTCTAGTTCACATCCATGTTCTCAACATACACATACATGAATTCTCCAAAACTCCAGACTTCATGTTCCTGCATTTTTCTCTACCAAGGGATTTTCCTTTTTTCTACCTCATCCACCTGCATGGCCATACTCTAGACTTTTTTGTTTTCAATAATTATATCCTTCCAAGATCTCAATTCTAAGCATTTAACCCTCTGATCACCACTTCCTCTCTTGACAACTTATTCAGCCAATTCCAACAATCCTTACACCCCTGACTCCTAGAATCCATTACTTTTTTGGCATATCCACAGTTCTCCACACTTAGCATTCTCCACACAAAATTCTATGTATGCTTTATAATCATTTCAGGCATTTCATTATATGCATCCTAAGTTCCCTTATGTTTCTCTAGCTTTACCACAAATGGTTAACTCTGATTGTCTATAACTGATGATATATAACTGTCCATGTGATCTCAGACCTAAATGTGACTGTAGAAGAACATACATACATCCTACCAGGACTCCCTTTACTTCCTGATCATAGGCCTCAAGCAGGCCCTTTACGCTGCCTGGTAATTATCCTGCTACCGTTAATCACTCTTCCAATATTCTAGATCTTTATTTCACACCTTCTGTCTTCTCAACCTCTGTCACTTTCTCTCCCACCTTCCCTCTTAGCTGATGATCTTGACTCATACTTCACTGAAAAAACAGAAGCAGTTAAAAGAAAACTTTCACCCCACACCCAACTACTAGAGCCACACACACTACTTTCTTTCTGATCCTTTATTCACACAGCTTTTCTTTCCCTAAACTAGCAATGCTTCTAACAATGTTCAAACTCTCCCCTTGTGCCCTGGTCCTATTCTCCCCACCATCTACTCAAGGACACCAGCCAGTAAGTCTCCCTTCTCTCTTTCTCAAATCATTAATTTTCCTTCTCTGTTGATGTTTTTCCTATCAATGAAATGAAAATACTATCACTTCTTTAGCATTGAAGGAAAAAATAAATCCACCCGTAATGCCACTTCCCCTTCCGGCTACCTTCCTTGTTCTCTCTTTCTCTTTATAGAGGAGTCCTGAAAGCAGCATTCGGTCTATCCACTATCCATTGAATGAGCTTCAATCCCGCTTTCAACTCACTACTCCACTGAAATTGCTTTGATCAAATAACCAGTGACTACCCCAATCTAAAGCTATCATTCAGTTACTCAGCTTGTTCAATCAACATCATTTTAATCGTTAATCATTTCATCCACCTGAAAATAATTTTTTTTTCTCATTTGGCTTCCAATATGCCGTATCCTCCAGGTTTTCTTCCTCCTATGTCTCTGGCCACTCCTCCCCATTCTCCTTTCTGGCTCCTCATCTTCCTGACTTCTAAAAGTTGAAATGCAGTGAGGCTCAGCCTTTGAGCCTCTTCTGTTTTTCATAGACCCTCATATGGCACAATGGTTTTGAGTACGATCTATACACCGAGTGCACCAAAACTTTTATCTCCAACCAAAACCTCTTTTCTGGACCTCAGACTCATACATCCAATTGCCTACTTGGATACCACATAGACAAATCAGACTTGGTGTTTTCAAATCTGACCTCTTGATTATTCCTTGAAACCTGTAAATACATGTTTCCATCACAGTTCATGAAACCTTAGCCCTCATTTTCTGCATAGAAACCCCAACCACCATCACTGTGTCCTCTTTTGCTCTCATCCTTCATAAATCCATCAGAAAAATCAGCTTTCCCTTTAAAGTGTACCCAGAATCCAACCACTTCTCACCATCTCTCCTGCCTTTTGCCCCGTGTAAAACGCCTCATCTCTCACCTAAAGAATTATAATAGTGTTCCCTGCTTCTGCCCTTGCTCCTGTTCAGCCTGAGTGTTACTATTAAAACAAGTTAGTTTGTGTCACTTTGCTAAAAACTGTCTAATCACTTCTCATTCAGAATTAAAGCCAAACCTCTTAAAATAGTCCACCAAGTCTTGCATGACCCAATGCGCCTTTCTGTTCTCCCCAGTATCCTCCTGCTCTTCCTCTCTCTCTCATTCAACACCAGGCAGCCTGGCCTCATTGCTGGTCTTTAAATATGCCACCATGCTCCCTCTGTGGGTTTCTTTCATCTGTCAAGACTTCTTCTAAAGTGTACTCCCCCAAGACGGTGCCTGGTTCCCGTGCTTAGATACTTTGAGGCTTTACCTGACCATCCTATCTACGATGACACAGCTCCCCTACTACTCTCTCCTTCTTTCCTACTATATTTTCCTTCATATCATTTATTGCCTTTCCTCTTATCACATTTTTTGAAGGGGTACCAAGGATTAAACCCAGGGGCGCTTAACCACTAAGCAACATCCCCACCCCTTTTTTTATATTTTATTTAGAGACAGGGTCTCACTCAGTTGCTTAGGTCCTCACTAAGTTGCTGAGGCAGGCTTTGAACTCGTGATCCTCCTGTTTTAGCCTCTCCAGCTGCTGGGATTACAGGTGTATGCCACCACATCCAGCCTCTTTTCACATTACTTTTTCCCTTAGTACTTGTCTTTCTCAAGTCATAGACCATAAACTACATGAGAGCAAGGTTTTTGCCTAACTGTACTGTTCCATCTCCAGCACTAAGATGCTGCTTGCTACAGAGGAAGTATACAACACATATTTAAATAAATAGATGCATAAATGTTATGCCTAGGATTAGATTGGTTGAAAAGAATGCATAATTATGGTATCCGAAATGAGTTAGGGAGAGCTGAATGGCTGCCTGGGAGTCAAGGTATTATGATCCATGCCTTTGGTTGTAGGAAGAGGGTGTTCAAGAGAATTCCCAGAATATGAAGTGTTCTATTCCAATCTGAACCACTGTAGCAGAGTATTTAGAAGACAGCCAAAGAAATAATTTGCATGAAGCTATCCTTGGCAGTTTTAAAATAAGAGTCACATTTCAAAGATCTTCATAGATCTGTGTAGTTGCAAATAAGATCAAAACTTTTTAGCACTATGGACAAGTAGTTGATTAAATGTCTCACTGAATTCATTACACATTGAATAAATATCAATATTGAAACTCAAAATCTAAGTGCTCAAAATATTAGGCATTAATCAATCTTAACCTGAATCAGCATATGCAGTATGCAGCAAGGACCAGCATGTATGCACCAAAGAAGATCACAGGATAGTAAGTACATAATGCAAAAACAAAAGGCTACACAAAGCCAGGACAAACGGAACACCCTTTGCTTTACCTAAACAAGGGGTCAATAATAAGCATATGAGTATCTAGCTATTTAATTTATGTATACACTGTGCCTGATTTAACTGGCTAGAACACTGCATATAGTTCATTCTGTATTCTAATAATTCCATGAATTCAATCCCCCCCTTTTTGTCTTAGTCTTAGGCTAATAAAATTGTTTTTGTCATTTTTTAGAGAGGTTCAAACCAGATGGACCAAATGGTATTTGTGACAAAAAAAATTTAGTTCTGGAAAAACATTTTAGTTTAATGCAACCCAGATAAACAGTAACCATTATTAAACTACTATTAAACATAATCTTTCCTTTTTGATGGAACTGGCTATGGTACTATCATTTAATGTTCTGCCATGCCTATGAGGATAAGTACTATTTTTGCTAAAGCTTAGGTTGAAAATTCGTATCAAGAGATTATATTATTATAATATGGATTGTCATTTTCACTAGTATTTATTGAGTGCTTGTTCTGCTAGGCACTTTGTAAACATTTCATTTAATCATCAGTACAGTCCCATGACCTCAGTGTTGCTATGGTCATTATAGTTGAGAACACTCAGGCCTGGAGAAGTTGATTGCCCAGGATCTCTTAGCTGGAGAATGGAGAAAATGAGAATTTGGATTCCAGCACCCACATTTTAACAAGACTTCCAAAAATGCTTTATGATCTGAGTCATAGTATGTGAGCATATGCTAAAGTCATTGTTGAATTTATCCCCTTGTTATTTTAGGAACAAGAGGCCCGGTATTTTAGAAACATTAGTATTATCTTAAAAATGGTACATTTACCTCATTTTCAGTTTTGGAGAAAGGAAACATAGGCTTCAACTGACAATTTTGTACCTTTACTACTTAGTGATAAAAGATCAAGACCAAAACCCAGGACATTTTAAGAACTATTAATCATTGATTGGTGTCATATTTGGATTATAGCCAATAAATGCTAAGTGATGGTACTTCATTTTAAAGTCTCTACAGTGAAACTAATAAATTTTATATATGATAAAAGTATCTGAACCTTCCAGAGATTTTATTGACTTTTAAACTGTCAATAAACTTTTATGAAAATGTTATGCAGTCTAGTTTTAATGCCATGATGTCAGTCTTGTTTGTAACAGTATTAGATCATGCACAATTACTAAATAAAGTAAAAGTATTTATAAGTTACATAAATGAATTAAAAGCTAAGATTTACTCTTTTCTGAAAGTAGAACAAATAAATTATTAGTCTAATCTTCTAAATAAAAGGTAACAAATATGTTTGTAATCATTAGTAAAAGAAAAATGAAAACTTGCAGATTTGGGGGGGTATTGTGCCAAATTTATGAATTATTTCCATATCCTTCAGTATTACAAGCCATATGATAATTTCGGGTTAAATTCCAAAGTTCTCATGGTAGTTATAAGATGAATTTTATAACAAAAAAATTTCTGATTCAAATTTCAGTTTAAAAAATCTTAGCACGCCAACACATGTGATATTTTTGGAAAGCTAGTGCGGCCCAGATTGTCTTTCATTGAGAAATACAACAGGGTACAGAAAGTTCTGGTTTGTATGTTACATGTCATAATGCTCCCTAGAAACTCAGGCTTAGAAGCAAAATAGAGGACACATTTTCATTGAATATTACACATAATTGGAAATAGCAATACTTTGGCTGAACAGTGGCCTCTTCTGCCCTTCTGAGTACTTGGAAATTATTTTGTTCTACATTTTACTGGAGTTTTAGTAGAAATCCTGGTGGTGGTGCTCTTTGACTCACAAGTTTTTTAAACTAACTTTTATATTAATCTAAGGAAGAGTAAAGATCTTATATTAACAATGGTAGATTACTAGTAAGTTTGAGCTTCAAGATAAAGGGCACTGCCACCGTATAATTCAAAGGACAGTTCCAAATATTCCTCAAGAAGACATCTTGCAGTTGATATAACTTGGAGAGGAGAAAGAGACATGTGTAACTCCGGGGGTAATCACTTAACCATCTGTGAGCTCAGTTTCTGCATTTGTAAACTTGTACTAACCCTTAACTCATACCTTTTCTTTCTCAGCTGATGGATAAAACATCATATGAAAAGCCCCAGCACAAAGCCTGATCCATAATAGTTAATTATTTAACATTAGTTACTTTATGTCCCCAATCTATTTAATTGATACACATGCTTGAATAGTAATAATAAAGACCCAACACCAGATCTATAGATTATACATAGTAAATTCAGATGATTAGAAGAATCAATCTCATAGTTTATATAGAAGTCAATTTTGCTTTTTCTGATTCTTGGTGAATCATACACAGAAATTGCAAATAGAAAGCATACACCTTAGAAAGTCCTTTATCACCTGGGTACAGTGGTGCACATCTATAATCCCAGCAACTGAGGAGGCTGAGGCAGGAGGATCACAAGTTTGAGGACAGCCTTAGCAACTGAGCAAGGCCCTAAGCAACTTAACAAGAACTTGTCTCAAAATAAATAATAGAAAGGAGGGGCTGGAGATGTGGCTCTGTGGTAAAGCAGCTCTGAGTACAACCTCCAGTACCAAAAAAAAAAAAGAAAAAACAAAATCTGTTACCATTTCACAATTTAATTTGCATTGCAACCAGGGATGTAAGCCTTGTGTGTATTGTTATACCACTTTCTGAATTAAAATGACTTCGCAAAAGTGATAGGACTTCAATTTGAGTCTGTGGGCTCTAAATTTTGCATGGATTTTATGATATCATGTTGACTTCTCAGAATAATAAATGTTCTCATTTTCAATGACATATAAGTGGACAGGTGGCCACTACAAAAGATAAGACCTGTTAGGCTGGTAACAACTTCTTGATCTAACTTAAAAAGTTAGGCTGATCTGTAAATCTGATAAAAATAAGTATTTACTACTGAAAGAGTATTGTTTCTTAAAAACCAACCCTAAGACTTTCCATAAAATTAACACATTTGTTATACTTGAAGGTGAAGTGAACTTTGTTAGAAATGAGATTAGCTTTATTTATCTTGGGTTTTCGTTTTTTGCATTATTTTTTAAACTTTTTCCAAAATGAACTAATAGTTTCATTATCTACTCTCCAGTATATTTCAACTTTAGATAATTGATACCAAAATTTGAGAAGTAGGTTAAAAAATTTTTAAAAAAAATTTGAGAAGTATATTTAATCTACTTAAAGAAACCTAAGGTAACATTTCAAGATTATAAAATGTTTCAATTTCAACCTCTTAGGCTGATCATGACCTCTTAGGTTGATTTTATAGAGTGAATACATATATCCACATGGGAATTTGGATGTTCTTCCCTCTTAAGGCAACTAGTGTACTTTAACATCAAATTATTTGTTCAAAAGAATAATAAAAACACATTAGATAAAATTATTCATAATGGGAAATAATAGAGAATGTAGACACAGCATATGATGATCTTACAGATTGAAATAGAGTAATTTGACCTTATGCCATAGCTTGGTGTTAAAAACTATGTAAAGTTTGAGACTTTATTTGACCTATGAGTTCTAAAGCTAAACTGTTACTCTTTCATGTTGCAAGTATAAGACACAAATCTGGGTCAGAGAAAAAGGATTTTTAATTCACAGCAACAGCAGAGGTCCTGAGCATTAGCACTGGCTTACACCAGTTCCCTATGTCCTTCTTCCACCAAATCCAACAGGGTAGACCCAAAGGACCAATGCTGGGTGCCTGTGCATGCAGGCAGGGTTAAAGGACAGCAATGATCTTGGGGGATTCAGACAGTCTGCTTTGTGTCTAGGGGGAGGTGTTACTAATCCCTCAAAGTTGCTCACTGTAGGCATCACCCTGAGAAATGGCCCAGATGAAACCCTGGGTTTTATTCTTATTATCTCCAAGAATATCGGCAGGGATGCTCAGGGACACAGCAAGTTGCCTTTCTCAAGGGCCAATGGCTCTCAACATTTTTTTCATGAAAAGAGATACAGTCTCCTAAAGGATGAGAGATACTGCCGTCAGTGACAATGTTTTCCATGCCAGTAATTCTCAGGAGGCGCAAGAGATGTCCTGTGTCTTTTGTAAAATTAGCCTCCAGATGACCTTGATACAGCCACTTCACTATTCTGGGCATTTGTAGGAAGTGTGGGGAGAAGGGAACTGCCATAATCATATTTTCATTTTAGAAGATCACTCAAGACAGTGTGGAGAACTGTCCAGAATGGATAAGACAGAGCTAATTAAGGAGGCTATGATGACCACCATGGTGAGTGATGGTGAAGTGAGGAGAGTCAATGTGAGTTAGACGTGGAAAGAAAATCCTCGGGTTGCAGGAGAGGAGATGAGGGATGGGGAGCAGTTGGGTTGGAATTGACATATTAGAGAACAGACTAGAAGGTAGGAAATTAGGAGAGTAAATCTGGGGATAAGAAAAGACCAGGTTCAGGGTTTTTTTTTTTTTAATATTTATTTTTTAGTTGTAGGTGGACACAATAGCTTTATTTTTATTTTTATGTGGTTCTGAGGATCGAACCCAGTGCCTCCAGCGTGCTGGGCGAACACGCTACCACTGCGCCATAACCCCAGCCCCGAGGTTCAGTTTTTGAATTGTTACATTTGAGAGATTTAATAAGAGTGATGACCTATAAATTAAATATAGCTGGGCTGAATACATATTGGTATATATTAACAAATACTTTAGATGATTTAGAATCAAATAATGGAATGTATCTCCTATTAACATAAAGTTGGCCAGGATTCTTTACTTCTCAGATCTCTGTCAAATACACACACGCTAACAACTAACATTGAACAGAGAATAACAAACAACTTATGGTATAAAAGTCTTAGTACAAAATGGCACAAAATGGCACAAAAATATTACCCTGAGTAAAATGTACTTTTAACAGAAAAGGAAAGAATTCAGATCTAGATTACTAGAGGGTGATAAATGAGGAGTAAAATGTTTTTGGTTAATTTTTCAACTAAGGATGGTCCAGATCATCTTACAGAAAAAAAAAAATGATCTTCAATTGTTATTTTTGATCTGTCCACTTTACCAACAATATTAGCTCTAGAAACAAACATTGGATGCTTGAAGAGTTAGTAAGAATCAAAAATAGGGTTGCATAAGACCAAGTCACTGGTACCAGGAAATTCAAATGAAAACAGAAAATAGCCTTGGGCTCTGAGTCTAACTCTGGAGAGTGAGGACTGTTTCTGCATTGCTCTGGCACAGTCCAGAGCCTACCGCCACCTCTTCTTACCTGGTTGCAGGTATTGATGTCAATGCCCCCCTTCAGATACTCCACAACTTTGTCCAGGTTGCCTGCTCTGGCAGCGCGCAAGAAGCTGGCATTGCTGTCAGACTGTGGGTAGAAGAAGAGACCTCTGTGAGTAATGGATGAAATGAAAACATCCAGTTCAGAAAGGCAAGAATGTTTACACGGCAAGTCAGAAAAATGTTAATACTGACTTTAAAACATTGAATATCATACACGGCATAAGGTAATAACTTTGCAATGTTCCAAGAAAGTTGTTTAAGAATATTAATGTCACTGGGAAATATGTTCTGCTATATTAAAGAGTATAAAAGGACATTAAAATGAAAATTATTATTGCCTTATTCCAAATCTTCAGCCACATTTTAAAATGAATTTACACTGTTCCTAAAACCACTATTATCCCCTTTATTTTAGTGTCAGGAGCTTAATGACTTTATATGAAGCCTAGTGTCAAGTCAAAAAAGAATCAGAGAAACTAAAAATAATGAAAGCTACTGGGTTTCTTCCTTCCTTCCTTCCTTCCTTCCTTCCTTCCTTCCTTCCTTCCTTCCTTCCTTTCTTTCTTTCTTTCTTTCTTTCTTTCTTTCTTTCTTTCTTTCTTTCTTTCTTTCTTTCTTTCTTTCTTCTCCTTCTTTCTTTCTTTCTTTTTACTGTCAATTTTCAAATGGGTCTGCCAGAGGACTGAGTCCAGGTCACTTAAGAGTCATCAGTCCTCATTATCAGAGAATAATAGAAAGCTTCACGGGTACTTTGCAGAAAGAGAATAGCATTCCTTGGCAGATGGGGACTGGGCTGATGCAAATTCTGTGATTCCAGTGATTTTGGAAAAGCACGACTAAATTCAAACCAGCTGACATAGTACCACTTCTTGGTAAAAATGATGGCTCTGGATGGAAACCGCTTTTTAAGTTTTTCATCTTCCCACACTCTTAAAAATCTCATATTGGGAGAATCAGCTGAATTCTCCTCCTGAGAAGTCCTGAGAAGGGTTGTTGCAGAGACACAGCTATAAACCCTTCAGCTTGGTTAAAAAGCCTGACTCTTAACCCTTAACAAAATAATGACAATAAATTTTTGCTAGGGTCCAAGCCACTTGCATAACTACTGTAATATTTCTTGTGATATAATGTCAGACTAAAGAGAAAATGATAGCATGAAGCATGAAGACGAATATAATTTACATATTTGAAAGTGAGATGCAGCTTTGATGACTCTTAATGCATTCTCCTCCCTGGGGTACCCTGTCTCCTCTCTGGAAGCCCATACTTTGCAAGGACTCTCAGCACATTCTTTCAGAACTATTTATTTATGATTTGTGGTGACATACAGATAGAGAAATGGGAGTATTTTCTCTGGGAGTTTCAAATATGGAATTACTCGCATATTGCTAATATGATTTAAACATGGGAATATTGAAAAGCCCTAGAACTAAATTACCTCACATTTAACCCAAACACCACAATGGCTTGTAGGCTTACAAATCAGAGATATTTATTAAGAGTTGAAAGGGGTGACAGAAATCTATACATCTAGAGTTCATGCTTTGATTCTTTAGAAATTCATCATGGTATGATTAACTATAAGAAGTGCTATTCCCCCTTCTCATTTCCCTGTGACACCTCACGCTTCATCCTTCCTGAAAGCCGTGTCCTTGGCAGGGTGCCCTAATTAGATCTGCAATGATGCAGTGACTGAATTGTGACTCACTGTAAAATGTGCAGTCTATGAAATTATTTTGCTGTTTGCAGCAAATGCTAAATTCCAGGAGGTTTCTTCCTGTAGCCCTTACAAGTGAAAGGGCTATGTTACACCAACATCCCACAAGAAATCTTATTTTTTTCACTGTAAAACAATACAAATAAAATAATACTATGTCAAAGGTATAAAGTATGAAAGAATTATCCATGTATGAATAGGTTTATTTCCAAAATAAATCTATGTGCCATTATTTAAAGCTTGTTCCTAGAAAGTACTTCCAATTTGTACACAATATAAGTAATTATAGGTACAATTTATGGAGTATTTACTGTGGGCCTAGAATAAAGAAGTCATATGCATTAAATTATCAATACAGTAATATTTGAAGAAAGAACCGATATTATGCTCATTTATGAAGTGAGGAGAGAGGTTTAGAATGTTTCCAATGTCATAGATTGATTCAGTGGAAGACTCAAGATTTAATTCATGCTCATCACACTGAGACCTAGAAGTCTATCTGCTATTCTGTCCTCACTCTTTCAACGTATCAGAGTAGATGTTACCATAGATTCCTGACTTATGAGCAATAAGTCTGTTTCATTTGAGATAACCACACTATGCCCTTTGTCTACATACTCATTCTGTAAATCACAGCACTAGCTATAAAGAGCACTTTGGCTGGAGAAGGAATTCTTAGCTGACATCTCTACCTTCAGATCTATTAGCCATCTACATGCAAATAGACAAATTGAGTTGACTGGGATAAAGCACCTTGAAACTTATTCTTTTGGGAATGAGTAAAGAAATGGGAAAATAAGACATATGAAAAAGACAATCCTCATATTCTCTCTCTCTCTGTTTTTCTCTTTTCTGAATCAAACCTTTATAAAGTGAATGCAAGTCAAAGAGTTACAGCTAATCCTTGGAATTTTAGCAAACAATGTTGCCAGTGTTCTGGAGGGGCTGGACCCAATGGAAAAGTAATATCTGAGCCATCCTGTCAGGGACCTCTTCAGCAGTTGAGTCAGAGCATATTTTGGTGCACGGTGAATCTTCTAAAACCTCATTAAGGGATTTAATTTTTCCAGAGTGAGAAAATGCATTAAATGGAAGTGTTATTGTAAAAGGTTTCAAGAATGTGGATTTCAGGGATGGAATTAAAATGAGGCTTCAAAATTTATACATAAATTCATAAGGTTGTAGTCAAATGTGTCTTTTTACATAGAAATCTGTATTTTTCTCTCCCTTCTACATAGACACATGCACATGTTGTCCTACAATGAGGTCAATCTGTGATTAAAGTTCTTAATGAAAGAGCTTTGGATGAACAGTTAAACAGTGTGGTTACCTTTACTCAGTAAAGAGCTGAAAGAAACTAATGGAAAGAGATTCAGTGGTATTTACCATTCTGTATTTCCCTCTGATTATGACAAAAAGTTTCAATCAAGTATGAGGAAGGGGAAAGCATGTTTTCAAACTACCATTTTCTTTGCTCAGCCAGGAGATTTCACACATAAAAGATTTCACAAACATTTAAATCTTTTAAGATGAAGCAATAGCAATGCCTTTAGGAGAAAGTTCATACTAACTTCTCTTTGCTTTGCTGCTTTATGTCCCTAGGATCCTCAGATCCTAAAAGCAATTGTACTTATGGCTATTAAGTCTGATTCTGGACAAGAAATTCAAATGCGGAGTCCCTCCTGTTTTAATTTGCAACAAATGAATGTCATTGAAGTTGGCCTTTTTACAACTTTAGTGTGACATCTCAAGACAAGAAAGAAAAGTTTCCTCTTAAATTTGTCTTGACACAGTTCTGTACTTGTCTTTCTTTCTTCTTCTTTTTTAAAAATCTGAATATTAGAAAAGCAACAACTTTCTTAGCAGCCAGCAGGGATGACATGTAAGGCAAGGAAGGACAGGCATTTGTGGAAGCACATATCCTAAAAGGGCACATTCATAGGTGTCTGAGTTTGCTACAAGGTTATTTAAATTTTATGCTTATATGTCAATAGTAATGTAATAAAATAAAAGCATATTCCAGTTCATCTAGATGGCTAACCTATAACGGAGAATAAATATATGATTTGGGGTATATGCATTTATGTTTATAATTCAGTGCATAACAAGTGAAGTATAAGTGGCATTCAGATGCATGACATGCAAAAAGTTTTGCTGTAGTACAGAGGGACAAAAAGAATCAGATATTCTGATTCCATACATGGCAAGAATGTATAAGCATGATAAACCATGAGTCTGAACAACAGCAAGCAGTAGCAAGTTAATGTCGAATGTGGCTCAGATGCTCTTTGCATGATCCTGCTTGCATTGCCATAGAAAATCTACAGTGAGCTGGGCACAGTGGTGCATGCCTGTAATCGCAGAAGCTTGGGAGGCTGAGACAGAAAGATCACGAGTTCAAAGCCAGCCTCAGCAACTTAGCGAGGCACTAAGCAACTCAGTGAGACCCTGTCTCTAAATAAAATACAAAATAGGGCTGGGGATGTGGCTCAATGGTCAAGTTCCCTGAGTTCAATCCCTGGACCCCCTCAAAAAAGAAAAGAAAATCTATAGTGAGCATTTTCAGGCTTATCTTATAGCTTCCAATTCAGTTTTAGCTTTTACTGAATTAAGTAAACATCTCTATCATAATACCAATTTCATCTCCAATAGAGCTTTAAAAGAGTATCAAATATCATGCCATTAAAATTGACGTTAGCAAATCTCTTTGATAGCTTTCAGTTATTATCCTGAAGTAGGAAACAAACTTTTCAACTTATTAACAATAGTTTTTACATGTTTACAAAGAAGGTATTCTTTTTTTAAAAAATATTTTCTTAGTTGTCAATGGATTTTATTTATTTATATGTGGTGCTGAGAACTGAACCAGTGCCTCACACATGCTAGGCAAGTGCTCTACCACTGAGCTACAATCCCAGCCCAACAAAGAAGGTATTCTTTATATTGTTTTCACTGAAGTTAAATTCAGAAAAATTAAATGTGGAACTCTGAGGTCATATCTTTTTTATTATTACATCCAGCATCTGTGATTCAGTTTTAGACTTTTTTTATCCACTCTATTGTTATTTACTTGAAGACTATTAGTAAAATTTAATTACTAGTAAAAACTTTTCATAGTAGTATGAGAATTTTTGCATAGTTTGTGTTTTTAATAGTTAACACTGTAATAAAAATAGCACTGGAGGTCATAAAAGACTTTTATGCTTTAAAGGGGATCAACGCATTATTCATGCTTCAGAAGCACTTGTCTAAGTGTGAATCTGCCAGGAGTCTAGGAGACTTAATAGAAGGAAGCAGAACACTGGGTTATGGCATACATACCCTCTGAAAATATTTGCTGACTGATTAACCGAAAGTAAAGCACATGTTCCTTGTGGAATCTGAGGAATTTACTTATTTCCTTAGGAAGTAAATAGCTATTAAATCATCATTTATCTGCCTATCCTGAGGTCTACATTTTTATAGCAACACACAGTAAATAAGATTTGGCAAAATAACATGGGGGGGGGGACTTAATATTAGGAAAATAAGGGACACTTTTATAATTAGGTCTCTCATTGTAAATCCTTAGGTCTCTTCCTAGGAATTTAGGATACATTAAAATCCATGTTCCAGCCCGGAGTGGTGGCACACACCTGTAATCCCAGGGACTCAAAACACTAAGGCAGGAAGATTGAAAGTTCAAATAAGCACCCTGAGTTCAATCCCCAGTACAAAAAAAAAAAAAAAAAATCCACTTTTGGGAAATTCCTGAGTTATCTGATCTTGGGTTTAATGGTCTTACATGTTTCCATTTCCTTATCAAAAGATATACTTTCTAGAATTGCTAGGTGGATTAGTATGATGATTTAAAAGAACTGAACCTGATAGAGGCACAGAGGACACTTACTGAGCTTGTTTTATTTTTGTGGGTTTTCTTGTAGGACATAAATGCCAAACCACGATAGCAAATCAATTATAGATACAGACAATTATAGATACAGATGATCTTCTTCAAATATGAAGGGCGTTGAAAGTACTCTCTTACAAGAAGGTCATAACCAAAATAGATGACTTGAAGATACTCTGTGGTGTAGAGATGTGAAGGGACAAAAAGGGAACCAGAGGTCTGTCACCAGTGCCAATCAATGCTGAAGATTCTGTAAAGCAGGATATCTGAAGATTTTTATTATACAGTCATGCTTCTGTATACAGACCACTGGATTGTTGATTAATTCACCTCTTTCAGTAGCTTCAAATGGTTATTGCTACTTTGTCAAAAATCAAAAATTTGGGAACAATCAAAACTGCATGGAATTTTTTAGAAAAAAAAATTCAAGTTGCCTTGCTAGAGTCAGAACTCATAAGTGCCAGGAAACACTTCACACCATAAAATCCATTTGACAATTTCTACTGAGCTGCTACCAGTAATAAAAACTCTACGAACCAAAAATTTATACACTCTAGCTCAAACATGCAGATGGATGACCTTACATTGCTAGTATGGCAAATAGGTCTGTGAATTGTATTTATGTAGATTACTGACAGGTGCTCTAAATTCAGAGTTAATGCTAAGACCCAAAAGAGTGTTTTTAATCCAACAACCTATGGGTTAAGAAAACTGGATCAAACATAAAAGTAAGCCCAATAAACACTTTAGGTGAGGGAATAAGGCATAGTAAATTCAGATGTTTGCATTTTTACTTTAAAAATGTAACATTTGAGATAATTATGAACACAGAAAATTGAGAATTCAAATCAGAACAATATTTAAGTTTAGCTAAGTAGACAAATTCTGCCTGAATATGCTAAGTATTTTTGTTCTATGAGATGATTTAAAATTTCATTTTTATATAAAGACAATGACTTTTCCCTTAATCCAGTATTACATGTTGATGTTGCTCTTTACTAGTATACTAGATAAATTATTTTACTCATCAATGCTTTCCCTAAGATACTATCCACAAAAAGTAAGAACCACCTTTAGCATACCAATTCCATCCCTTTCAATGCATTAAGATTATCTTGCAATATTATATGGAGATTTAAGGATCCCCTATACAGTTCTTAAGCTTTGAGAGATATCATACAGGAGCAGGAATGAGAATGCATGAAACATATTTTCATGCATCATTTATCTCACAGAGTACTAATCAAAAGAAGTTAGACACACATAAAAAGTCATCTTTTTATTCCACTTACTAAAATTTTAAAAACTGACAAAACTAACCTATAGCGTTAGAAGTCAGAATAGTTTCTGGTTGCTAGTCTTACCCTCTAGTTCTGAGAGCTGTTCAAGAATTCTGTATGTTGTAAGAAATATCGAGATGAACATTTACAATTTATGCATTTTTCTGTATGTATGCTATACATAAATGAAAGATTTGTTTAAAAAGATAGTAACCCTAAGAAAAGTAAGGTATTCCTAATTCACACAATGGTGACAAAAATCACCAAAGAGTAAACTAACTAAAAATCAGTATTCAAAAGCAGTATCTTTTTCTCACACTGGAAGCAATTTTTCTGATACAGACTATTTACATTCTGCCAGACTTTTACTGAAAATTGTACTGCATATATTAAAGGAAACACACAGTCTAAAAGACAATGAGGATTACCAAATACACACAATTGGCTTCTTTGACTTAAAAGAAAGTTAACTAAGAGTCAAAATCTTAGTAAACTTAGTAATTAGTTGCTCTAACATCCATTGAATCTGTATTTATAAAAAAAATGCACAGTTCTATTTGATCATCATGAAAAGTATACTCTTCACTTAACATTAGTAAAGGTTATTCTACTTTTATTATGCTTCACACATATTGTGCAAATAATACATCCCTGGTCTTCAAAATATTTATTGCAAATCCAAGAGGACCAGATCTGGTTCAGAGATCTCAGTTTGAATCTTCTGGAATAAATTTAAGTGAAGTCAGTTGTCAGAGACAATTTTGTACATGAAAAAATTTCAGGACACTCACTTTTCTATGGCACTCACTTTTCTACATTCAATCAAAATATTAATAATGTGACAATATGCTTCCTGAATGAATGAAAATTACTACCACAGAAACACACACACACATGCACGTACACACACACACACATACACACACAGACTTCAACTAGTAGGAGGGGAAAAAGAAACCAACTAACCAACCAGAAAAGACAGTTGTAATGTACATTTAATGACTTTATACTTACATTCCCTATATTATTTTGAAATTTTTGAGGGTACTTATATATTACACAAATATATACATGTACATTCATTTTTAAAGAATAATGGGACAGAAGAAATATGAACTTTTTAACCTGAATTTCATGGCACAAGAGAAGTATGACTTAAAAAGGAACTTTGCTTACATTAGTTTGGCTTCATCAAATCTATTACAATCTCATTACTAAATATTTATAACCATGAGGCACACCAGAACTTTCTTTGAAACAAGAACTTTTACAAAGATAGCTGGGAAATTTCCTAAGTGTTTACAATGTCTTGTCCTATTGAACTTTACAGAGAATTTAAAATTTAAGTAGCTTCTCAGAAAGCAGAAAATCAATAGATTTTGATTGCTTATATTTTAGGCATTATGACTCTGAAATATCTCCAGAATTCAAAAGTTCCATCACCAAATACATGTCAATATTTTCTGACTTTGAATAGGAAAATGGTAAGTTTGCAGATGGAAATATTTGTGGTTCATTTTACAATGTTTATGAATATCTAATAAAATCAGAGTAATAAAGGAAACATTTTTCTGTAAGTATAGGTCAGATATCAGAATAAGTAACAACTTGAAGTTCATCTTTAAACCTAAGTTAAAGAACTCTATTTGATGCTTCAGATTTTTTCAAGAGATAAATTTCTTTTGTAGGCCCCACTTAATGAACAGATTTAAGGCATTCTTATTTTAGTTAGGCAAAGCATCTCAGTGATTACTGTAATCGTTGAACTATTTACAAACAGTTAATATTCCTTCCCAAAGAGCATATCACACTTCCAGAAAATGGTCCGTTATTTAGGAGAACATGATTCCTCCACTTTTGCTACTGGTTTTTCTTGAAGTACAGATGTGGCATCCTTATTTCATTCCATATGCAACCCCTAACAGTAATTCTTGAGCTGATGTACTTGCCAAGTTCTACCTACATTTTTGTCTTCAAAATGGTGACTATTCAAAAGCAAGTAAATGGGCTGGGATTGTAGCTCAGTGGTAGAGCGCTTGCCTCGCATGCGTGAGGCACTGGGTTCGGTCCTCAGCACCACAAAAAAATAAATAAATAAAATAAAGATATTTGTATCCATCTACAACTAAAAAAAATATTAAAAAAAAAAACAAAAGCAAGTAAAATATCATACAAGTCCTATGCTGAATATTATGGTTTCCCTATAACATTACAGGATATTTTCAGTACCTAAAGAACACGGAAATCTGTACCTTACATATTAACAGTAAAAATAAGGAAACTTACATATTCACATTGGAAGTTTAATAATACATATGTATGTTCAATTGAATTCTAAACAGTTCCCATTTGTTGCTTTAGTATCTCCAACTGGTATTAGTTGTGTGGATAATAAGGAAAATACTATTTTTATATGCAATACACATCCCAGACCTAATCTTGTTACTAATATCCAATTAGCTGGAGAATGTTCCACCTACACCAGAATGCCCCAAATGAATACAGGCCAAAATATGGAAGAACTTATCAAAATTTCATATCATGTACATGAATTTCCAAAGGAATTTCCTTTTGGATCATCACTGATCATAAAAAAGAGTTGGTTTTGTAGTTGAATAATAACCAACTATAACAACATTTGGGTCAGGAAGAAAAAGACAGAGCTTTGAAATCACTTCATAACAATAGTTCATTTCATTCCTTAAGAAATCTCTGCACATGATTCACAATGGGGTGGGGGGAGTGGAGGTTCACTGGAGTGGCCAGGGGGAAATAGGGGAGAGAGAAGGGATGGGAATGGAGAAAGACAATAGAATGACTAGAACATAACTTTGCTATGTTCATATATGAATACATGACCAGTGTAGCTCCACATCATGTACAACCACAAGAATGGGAGGTTATCCTTCATGTATGCATGATATGTCAAAATACATTCTACTGTCATATATAACTAAAAAGAAAAACTTTTTTTAAAAAAAGAGGCAAAAAAAAGAATTAGGAAAAAAAAAAAAAACAAAGAAAGAAATCTCTACACAAAACTCCTCATTCCCTAACTAGTCAGAGTGTTAAAATATTACAAGACTTTGGGGGAAAGATGTATTAAAGTTCATCCCATTGCATTACTTAAGGATCAGGATAAAAGAACCTGAATTAAGTTTCAGTCTCCCTTTAAGGCTTTTAGAACTGTCAGTATATGAAAAAACAAACTCAACCAAGTGAAAATATCTCTCATCAATTTTTTATCTGCTCGGCATCCTACAGTGTTAATTTACTATTGCCCCCTTGAGGTAGGATTTGCATTTTTATCCCCACTGGTCTGATTATTCTTCAGCTTCAGAGACCATCTGCTAAGAAGCAGTCATCATTCAATCAGAAGCAGCTTCGTGACATGGCACAGATGAGGCGCTGACCGTACCCCATGAACTGCACGCACTAAAAAACAGATTGATGCTTTAGCGTGGAATTATTCAGGACTGACTCAAAAAATCAATTCTCCAAATGAAAGCTTCCAATGGTTTGTTTTATAATAAGACCTGTATTTTAAAAGAACTTGCATATATTTTTCTATTTTGATACATTTCCTAACATTGTTGATTTTAACTGGCCTATCAAGATGCACATGGAAATACAGAAGTTCTTTTGTTTAATACAATCTACTATACAGTTATAATTGTCAGTCACATTGATCTTTTTCTAGGGCATATCACTTAATTACAGTTTAACAACAACACACCATGGCAACATGACTTTATTTGTTTAAATATAATTCTGAACTCATTTGTCCATTTTTTTAAGTTAGAGTAAACATATCACTCAATTCACATTTTTTTATTTTCACTTTTTCCAGTATATGTAGGTTTTGCAATATTAACATCTATTCCAAAATAACATAAGAATATAAATCTATTATTTTCTAATATCATTTCTTGTCCCAAAGCAACAGTTAAATTTGGGGGAATAATAGGCCCTTTAACTCTGCTTATGCCACTCTTGGAGTGTCTACTTCTTTTTGAAAAGTCTTTCTAATTACTGGGTATCAAGAATTCCAGCATGATAATTATGTTGTTTATTAGAAATCATTGTGTATCTCTAATCCTTTCATTAAATTGTTCAGTTCATTGTCATCCATAAGCTGCCAAGAGTCCATTTTTCTAATGTACATGTAATTTTCTAGAATGCTCCTATTCACCCCATTGTCCAAGGGATGCAGACCCAAAGGGTCATGCACAGCTCTCAGGTTCTTGCGCACATTTGTGATGAACTACCTGAACATGGAATATAAACAATGAACTTCATTTTATTTATTTATTTATTTATTTTTAGTAGCAGGATGGAACCCAGGGGCGCTTCACCACTGAGCCACACCCCCAGCCTTTTTTAATATTTTATTTAGAGACAGGGTCTTGCTGAGTTGCTAAGTGCCTCACTAAGTTGCTGAGGCTGGCTTTAAACTTGCAATCCTCCTCCCTCAGCCTCCCAAACTGCTGGGATTATGGGCGTGTGCTACCGAGCCTGGCTTTAAATGATGAATTTAAGAAGGCA
The DNA here is from genome assembly GCA_004024805.1 of Geosciurus inauris. NCBI lineage: Eukaryota > Metazoa > Chordata > Mammalia > Rodentia > Sciuridae > Geosciurus > Geosciurus inauris. Next base: position 43,847 of record PVHX01009282.1, on the reverse strand, counting down.
AAATTTCAGTAGGGCACAGTGGCTCATACCCATAATATAGCACTTTGGGAGGCTGAGACAGGAGAATCGCCAGTTCAAAGCCAGCCTCAGCAATGGTGAGGAGCTAAGCAACTTAGTGAGACCCTGTCTCTACATAAAACCACAAATAGGGCTGGGGATGTGGCTCAGTGGTTGCGTGCCTCTGAGTTCAATCCCCAGTACCAAAAAAAAAAAAAAAGAAGAAGAAGGCAAAATTTCAACTCTAGTAAGTCAGCATTAGGCAAATTCAATATGTTAAATTATTTTTACGGTGATTTACTGATCCCATAATGCTGGCCAAGTGGTACACAACAGTGTCAATAAATTTAATGTTAAATTAAAACAAAAAACAAAAGAATATGTGCACATGTACTATATGAGAAAATTACTTCCAAGTTTGACTCACTGAATTAATTTGATTAAATTCTTAAAAGGATCTATATGTAAGTAGACCTATTTAAGCATATATATATGTATGTATCATAACTTTCCATTTGAAAAAGAAGAAATAAGTCAGTCAAACAAATTATTGTGATAACAAATAGTTAAAATAACTTAGCTAGTCTCTGACAACAGGTTATTTTGTGGAGAATCAGTCAATTATTTTTGAAGCACCTATTGTGTGCCACTGTGCTAGATGTTAAGATTCAAGAAATAAAATGATAGTTCTTTCAAAGGTCCATATTTTCCTGTTTACATTTAGATTACAAATAGTAGCATAATGTTTGCTAAAAGTTTCAGGTGATGTCAGGTGCAAAAAAATAGCTAGCACAGGGAGCAGCAGGTTCAATGTCATGATGTATAGAACTCAGAAGGGAGAAAACTAAGTTGGTATGTGTGAGCTATAAAAATCATGGAAACATGGAACCAACCTAGATGCGCTTCGATAGATGAATGGATAAAGAAACTGTGGTATATATACATAATGGAATATTACTCAGCAATAAAAGAGAATAAAATTATGACATTGGCAGGTAAATGGATGGAGTTGGAGAATATCATGCTAAGTGAAGTAAGCCAGTCCCAAAAAACCAAATGCTGAATGTTCTCTCTGATAAGTGGATGTTGATCCATAGTGGGGGGGAGGACACAGGAAGAATGGAGGAACTTCGGTCATAGGGGTGGGAGAGTGGAGGGGGCATGGGGACAGTAAAGATGGTGGAATAAGATGGACATCATAGCCCTAGCTTTATGTATGACTGCATGTATATTGTGATTCTACATCACATACAACCAGAGAAATGAAAAGTTGTGCTCCATCTGTGTACAGTGAATCAAAATGCATTCTGCTATCATGTATACCTAAGTAGAATAAATAAATAAATTTTTAAAAATGTAAAAAAAAGGAACCCTCATGTTGTCTAAAGCATAGTATGACACAGGTGGCTCTTCTGATGTTCTATTTGCTGTATTCTATCCCCTTAGCAGTCACATAAGGAGCAAAGAATGGAAAGGATCTTAGCACTCCTGTACCATGAGGCAAAGGTAAAAAAAAAAACAGCTGTTGTAATTCAAGTAGGATCTCTTGCCTCTCATTAGCTGCAAGTGAGTCCACAGTGTATCTTCTGTATAGGATAAGATTAAATTGCATCTGAAATTACAACTAATTAGTAATCATTCATGAAGAAAAAGAAAAAATAAAATTCAATGTAAAAAAAAATCATGGAAACAGGAAAGAAGTAAAATTTTGAAAGTCAAGGAGGACCCAGACCAAGGATGCTCTATACATCATGATAAGAAGATTATTACCCTATAGGTGAAAGCATAGGAAGAGACAAGATCAGAATGTTATTTTAAAATGGTCACTCCAGTAACATTTGAAGCATTTGGTGTCGCAGAAAAACATAGAATAGGGTTTAGAAGACAAATTGAGATGACTGAAATAGTTGTGGCAAGCAATGTCATCAGGAACAAGATATGGAAAAAAAGGAAGAGTCTGTCATATAAAAAGGCTATATCACTTGCAAACCTGGAGACTTATAGCTTTGACATATAACATGTGACAATTTGAATCAAGATTAGGAATTTGGGGGAACAGAATATTCTAAAATTGGAGAAGACAATTATTTGATTTTGGACTGATTAAATTTGAACAACTATCACCGAATATCAAGGAGTTAAAAATAGAAGACTAAAAAGTTCAGGAGAGACTCATGGACTAAAAACATAGGTCATAGACTGACATCTGGAAGTGACTCAATGTTTCGGCAGATAATGGATTTTCTTTCACTCTTTATCCTTTCTTTGTCTCAGAAACTCCTAGCACTATGGAAGCAGCTGCCTCTGGAAGGGAATACTGTCAACCTATCAACATCTTTTGTGAAATGCAGGAAATGGTAACAAAATAGAAACTGCTCTGTGTGGGGGGGAGGAGGAGGAAGAGAGAGTGAGCACACATACATGTGTACATCAGTGAAACTAGAACAGAATCCTGTATGGGAAGTTTCTCATGAGCTCAGACCTTTGATACCATGTGGCTGACATTTCCCCATAAGACCAGGGCACAACTGGGATGTTGTTTTATCCACAATGGGTGTGACCTGCTATAAGTTTCTAAATTTACCCTTGTGCTATGAATTGCAATTGTCAGGAATGGTTTGAGTAATTCCATTTAAACCCTATGCAAGGTATAGGGTTTGTGTAATTTTACACTAAAATGTAAGAGACAGGATGGAAAATGGCTTAAAAAAGGGATGTATCTTGGGAATTACAGTACATAGCACATGGCTGCAGAAAAAAGATTAACAAATCAAGTATGTGTAGCCTTCACTCTGCACTGCGTTATTCTCCTCCTCCTTTCCCTACTCTCTTTCCTTCTTCAACATTTTAGCTTAGATTGCAAAATCCTTCTGTTGGAACTCAGTCAATGAAAATCCCTAATAGTATCTGAGCTTCTTCTGAGATGGCTTTCAAAACAAATTCTTGGTTTGTTGGGAACCTTGATGGATAGCTTCTTAGGACAGCCCCCTGAACCTACCTCAAGTTAACCAAGCTCCTTTTCTCTGAAGTTCCTTAACACCTAAAGCATTCACTTACTCATAAATATTTGTTAACTACTAGTTACAGGTACAACACTATGCTGGCTGTTGTGCATAGCTGTAGCAAGGTCCCCAGTTTATCTGTATGTATGTCTCTCTCCCCAACTAGCCAGGCCTTGCAGGGTAGATATAGACCACAACTTACACATTGTTCTGTCTCCACTGCCCAACACAGTATCTGACATAAAGTAATTATATAAATTATCCAAAGAAGGGAGAATAACTCACTACTCAGTATTTTTTAACATAATAAGGTTATATTTCAATATTCACAGTAGTTACAGGAAGATTAATCTTCTAAGTAAAAGAGATCATTGATATGCTTAGGTTGTTGACTTAGATTAAAAAAAAGGGGGGAGGCTATTTTCTGTAAGAATTATTATGCATATAAAATATACTTGCATTCAGTCATAGGGAATCTATATATTTAATTCCCCTTTTCCTCTTTTTTTTTTTACAAATATCTCCCTTTAACTTGTATGTGTGTATGTGTAGAGCGAAAGTCATGTAGCTCATTTTAGAACAAAATTTTAACTCAAATGTGTTAATTTCAATTTGAAAGCGGGAACCATGTCTTATGATTCTCAGAATTACCACAGCCTAATTCACTGCCTAAAATACACCAGCCAGTAAAGATGACTATGATGGTAAGAGAACCTTGGGAAGAAAAGTATGTATTTTACTCTTAGGTAAAGCCAGAAATTGATTATATAAAATACAAGTGACAACAGCTTTAATTGCTGAAAAACCAAACAGAAAATAGCAAAAGCAAGAATTTGGTAACTTTTACACATATGAAAGCTTTCAAATTTTTTCCACAACGCAGAGTTAACTATAGTCAGAAAACCATTGTTCATTCACCAATTTTAACTTGGTTGAAATATCAGACTTACTCTTTAATATTGAGATACCTTTTTATTGATCCTAAAAACAAGGGGACAGATTCTTCTTGTCCCAGTAAATAAGGACATCACTTGTGAAACTAAGACGCATTGAAAATTAAATGCAAAGATGTGTAGATTTTGTCTTTCCTGGTTAGCAACCTGCGAAAGGGGAACCCAGCACGAGCGCACAGCACGGTGGGAACACGGATCTACGTGTCAGTCCTGCAGCACCTCTGCAAGACATGGTCCTCTTCAGCTGGGGATGCTCCACTTTTATTTGGCTAATTTTCCCTGCATATGGGAATCATGGGGTAGTTTTGAAATTGAGTTTCCTCCACTGATGGTATATTTTCAGAGACTCAACTATTAATTTAGCATTAAGTATGTAAAGTAGTCATTGCAAAGATTTAGCCTGACCCAAAGTTTTCTTTGGTGATTATGATTTTGAATAAGAGAATTAATTATAATATGTTTTAACTAGGTTTACTATAGTTTTCTCCATTATATTTTGTTTTACGATTAACACTTGCCAAAAAGCACGTTAGACAGACAAGTCTATTCAACATTTTTTACATGATTTATATATACTCATGCAGTTTTAGTGATTCCTTATTTTAAATGTCAAATGTTTTCTTACAGAATAGGGAATGACATAACACATCATATTAGGATTCTTTCTATATGCTATCTAGATCGACTTTTTATTTTGTTGTCTATCCACTCAAAAGATTCTATAAAGATGCAATTTGCTTTTGTGTGTATATATTTTGACTATTCAACTAGACTCTCAGTACCTTGGAGGGATGAATATCTGTACTCTTTATTTTTCTTCCTTGTACTTTCTACTACAACAGTGATAGCTAAACTTAGTACAGGACAAATCCATTCATAATCTTATTTAATCCCCATAAACCTCCCAAATGAGCAAACTCAGGCTTAGTAAGTTAAGCCCCTTCTCCAGGGATTTTGGGGTAATAAATGACAGTGCTGAGACTGGTGCTCAATCAGTCTTACAGGAGAGACTGCTATTCGTTACCACCATTCATTTTGACTTTCCCAACTCCCTCCCAAAAGTGCTGGATACTTTTTCACTGCTTATTGACTTATAGAGTGGTTGCTTCTTCCTGCTCCAGACTGAACCTCTGGCAGCCATGATCCTGACTCGGCACTCAGGTTCTGATCTCCTCCTGGTGCCTAACTCCCTTTCATGTGTTAGGGACAGGACCCGGAAGTTTGAACCTGTGACACTGGCACCTTCAGCATGTGAAGATTTCTTTAAGGTTTCTAACACATGAGCTGTGGCTTTTAAAGACACCGTTATGTTATTTTGAAGTCATATTGTGTATTATACTCAACAAGTGAGACTGGAGCAATGTCTCTGTCACAATTGTTACTACTAACATGCAAAGGAAAAAAAAATTCAAGCTCCACAGAAATGGTAGATTTCAAAGACAACATTTGTTCCTCTGTTTCTAAAGCAGTATGCAGATTTTTACTCATTCATACTGACATATTTCCCTGCGTGGGATTTAAACTTGGGCTGTTTCTAAGATGCTTCCAGAAACTTTCTCAGCTGTTCTTAACCAATCACCCACCTGCCGTTTAAACATTGATTACACCTTGAAGAAATTACAATAGTACAATTTCTTTTCTTGGTAAAAATTAAGTAGTAAAAAATGTACCCATAATAAGTCCTCTCTTCCAAATTGACTGGAAGTCTAAATACATGTGATATGTAAATTTGTTATGAAAGCCAAAGAAACATAGACATATATATATTCCATCAGAGTATTTGCCTAAAACTGCATATATTTCTACATTCTCTCACTCCATTTTTGCTTTCCCTTCTCTTAAAAGAGACAGGGAGCCTGGCACAGTGGTGCACACCTGTAATCCCACACTTTGAGAAGCTAAGACAGGAGAATCACGAGTTCAAAGTCAGCCTCAGCAATGGTGAGGCGCTAAGCAACTCAGTGAGACCCTGTCTCTACATAAAACACGAAATAGGGCTGAGGATGTAGCTCAGTGGTCAAGTACTCCTGAGTTCAATTCCCGGTACCAAAAAAAAAAAGACAAGGAGATCATTTTATATACATAGGAACACACACATATATGAATATACACACACATTCACATACATATTTATATACAGGCTTATAGTAGAATTTTTGAAAAATGAATTTAAAAAATTATAGCTGGCAACTATGATCCCATTACCTAAACTTAACATTGAATATTTTTGTGAGTTTTATTCTAGAATTTTCTGCATATACACTAATATATATGTATGTGTGTGTAAATAATGCTTTTACAAAGTTGGGATAATATTCTTTTACTTTTAAAAACATCACAAAAGAAGTATTGCTTTTATCATTGAAAACTTTTGAAAGATAATCTAAGTCTTGTAATAGTTTATGAATGGACTATCATTGATTTTAGATTTCCCCAATCATTAGTACAGAACTAGTTCTTTTCATTTTCATTACTATTAAAAATGTTATTATAAAAATTTTTGTACATCTTTGTCTTTGTCTTGATAGTGCCCATTGTTTAAATCCCAAAGGTAAATAACATGTCAAGGGATGGAGATTCTTGGTACATCTGTAAACCTTTCCAAACTGTCCTTCAACTGGATGCAGAAGAGCCCATCCCAACACAATCATAAACTCAAATTTGCTTTGCTCAATTCATATGTTTATCATCGTGGTTTTGATTTTCCTTTGTTATTCTTGAAGATTTCAAAAACTTAAGCATATAGTTATTGTTCACTACATTTCTTTCTTCTTTGTCTATTCATATTTTGTTGTCCTTTGAGAGTTTCAAATGTGTTTTTAAACTCTGCATAAGGATCAGATAACAATGTTATGTTTTTTGCCAATTTTTCCAAGTTTGTTATATGAATTAAAAAGTATAAGCTGATGTTTTTAGATTTTATTCTATTACTTTTATGCTTTCCAATGCTGAAAGCAATGAAATACTTCTTTTTATTTTCTTCTAGATTTAAATTTTTTTTTCCTTTCTCCCTCTCCATTTAACTCTTACAATTTCCTGAATTATTTGATTGGGGGCATGAGTGCCAATCTTACTTGAAATTTTCCAAGTGTCAAAAATCTTACAGACTGCTGTTAATTTTCTCCCATGACACTTTACATTTCTATTTTCTTAAAGAGCCAGCAAAACATAATAGACTTAGAACTAACTTTCTAAATCCTGGTTCTGTGACTTAGCATGACCTGTGTGACAATGAAAAAATTAGTGAATTCAAGTCTTAGTTTACTTGTGTATATGCAAATCCATGAGAATAGTGTATTGGGATAACAGTCATTCAATAAAAATATATTTTAGTACTTGATTAACAAAGCTATCTTAAGAAGTAAACAAAAATTATATTCTAAAAATGCTATACAGAACACAATTGTAGAAATTAATAGAAAACAGAAGCTAATAAATGATAACTATTGTCTTTAATAATTCATATGGAAACAAGCATACAAATCCTTATATTTTGTTCATATACTTTTTTTATTCCTTTCTTATTTTCCACCTCCAAGTCACTGAAGATGCTGAGTAGCATAGATCTGGTCTCAAGGTCAGATCAAGTGATTAAGTCCAGGATGGGCCATCAGACAGCCTACCATCAATAAATAAGCTGACAATGTCTATGACTAGGTTGTGGCATGTTGCTGTAATTGCATGGATCACATTTAAAACAGGAATGGCTGTTGGCATGTCTATCTGGACATGTTCTTTAGAGAATTAATCATCACTAAAGAAAAGATTAGTTCTTCAATGTATAATTATACATAATATAACAGAAAAAAGGAGAAAACATAGAGACTCATAGAACTTATTATTTACATTTTTGGAAGAAATTTATTTACTACTTCACAGATAAAAATTAAAATGTAATTAAAATAATTAAATTGTTATATAGATTTTTTAAATATAATTGTTATATAGATTTTTAAAATATGTTATATATTTTTAATATTTTTAAAATATTAAATATAATATTTTTTAAATATATGGAGTATTGCATATTTAATTTTTTGCATTACTTGTGTCAAATTAAATAAAATTTAGCCTGAAGCTGTCTCAGTACTTTATACTTTGACAGCAACTTAACTTACTATGCAAATGAACTGCAACTTTACCCAGTCACAGGCTGCCAAGTGATCAGCTCATGTCCAGATAAGGCAAATGCCTCATCATACCATGCTCAAATAAGATAAACGCAGAGCTGAAACGCATCAAGCTGTTTCTGTAGGTCATTTCCTTTTTCTGACTATTAATTGCTGCCGGCCCATGTTGCTGAGTGAAGCTCTGGTTCTTGCTTGATTCATGAATTGTTCTTTGCACAAATAAACTCCGCTAAATTTAATTTGTCTGAAGTTTTTCTTTTAATGGTTGATGTTCGAAGAAGTTTTAATGAGGCCAGAAGAATTTTGTTAATCATCTCTCATGTGCTACATGACTTTGCAGGCAGAAGTATGGAATTCAGCCAGAATATTGTACTGGACTTCAATTCCAAGTGAGTAACAGATCATTCTGAACAATCTTGCTGCTCAAGCTGGCTGCTCAACAGTGGAATGAAATTTTGCTTTTTAAAATTTGGGAACACACTTCCATAACAACCTGGTATAGTCTCTCAGTGACCAGATTTCTGATGGGAGTTGACAAAGCTGACTAATGAATAAAAGGACTCTACATAGGGAAACAGTGATTACCAGGTTTTGAGCATGGAATTTAAATTTATTCTAAGTGCAGCAGTTTAAAACTCCCCTGCAATACCGGATAAGACACTTTCTTAGTTTTAAGGTGATGCCTAGGAACTGCAGGAGGGCCTGTTTGCTGGCAGAACATCCTCTGTTCTCACATGTCTTGTGTGGTCTTTGCTTCTTTAACTGCTGCCAAATTGAGTATTGGCAACTAGTTGAACTAATCTGGACAAAAAAGACTTAATAAAATGTGAAGGACTTTTTTTTTTCACTTTTGTGACATTACATGCTGTTGTTACATATTCAGACCCATCTCTTTAGTAAAGTCAACTTCTGACCACATAGAGTTGTGGCCATTACACTTCAGAACTCAGAGATCATGTTTCATCTTGTTAAATAAATATTCTTGGCTCCCACCACTGAGATTCAGGAGGCCTGGAGTGAGGCTTTGCAATTTACCACATTCTTAAAAACAAAGAAACAACAACAACAAAAAACAAAACAAAACAGTTGATCCTTCTGATAGGGAGGTTCACAGGACACTTTGAGAAGTATTGACATATAGGATTGACTAGAACTTTTATCCCAAGCATTTATCACATAACCCCAAATACCCTACCCCTCTATCACCACCAATAATCTAATTCATAAAATGTATGCTGTTACAACAAATCAGCTGAAAGTCATAAACCACTTTTAAAAGAAACAATCAGGTAGTACAGACACTTGAACAAGTTTTTGAAACATAACACCTTATTAACAGAAAATTGTTGAATGTCTTTTATTCCTGAAAAGTAGTATTTTCCTTTTATAGTTCTGGGGAGAAATCTATATGTAACAGCCAATGGCTTTCAAAAAGGCAAGTGTTTCATCAATTCTATGTTCTGCTGCTTCACAAGCTGTTTTAGTAGGTGTTTTTTAAACTTCCTCCAGAAGGTCAGCAATCTAGTAAGATACTAAAATAGCCAATTCAAAGAAGCTTCAGCTCTGGTTCTAACACCTTGTGAGAAATCTAATTTCTTGTATTTTTCCTTGATTAAGTAAGAATTCTTCAATAGATAATATACCAATCTTAGAGACCTAAATTTAAGTACATCATGTGTTTATTTAATTAAAAAGCTGTTAAAATATAGAAATTGCTACAAAATCATGCAGAATCTAAGCTTAACTTCAAAGCCTCCTTTGTAACTTGGTAATGACTGAGGTAGGTAAATAGCAAAGAAAAAGACCAATTTGAAATAAACAATATGTCAGCAACATTAATAATTCATCAAAAACACTTTCAATGTACAATTGCTATTATTAAACACTTCTCTTTTGCATAGCTTTTAGATAGAATTGACTAGCTTCAAGACACCAGTGAAATGATTGATTACCCTGCAAATAATCATTGTATTACTTTTACTTCTTATAAGCAAATATTAAAGAAAGGTGCAAAAAAGTTTTACTATAGTCACATAAGCTCTCACAAATTTGATGTGCATGTATACTTTAAAAGTCAAACTTCTGAAATTTTGACAATCAACTGTGCTATAATTTAGCTAAAATTTCAAAGAGAAACCCTTAAGTAAAAATGAAGGAATCGGAAAACAAGTACATTTCTTGTGGTGTAATAAATTTAACTAGAGGGACATTAAATCCAAAACAGCAACTGAGAGTGAGTAAGAGTCACGACAGATGTCTGTGTGGGAAGGAAGCAAAATAATGTTGAGAAGGGAGCTGCTTCTACAGTGGCTTCTCAGCTCCATCGTCATAAATGAAAATGACACTATGGGTAAAGTGGAACGTATCCTATGAGATGCAGCAGAATAAATATTATTTAAAATCATTACATGATTCAAATAAATAAAAATTTTGGTTTGGATGTTCCTCACTGTAAGAAAAATCTAATAGAAATATATTAGATTTTGTTTCAATTATAATTATTCCCCTTATCACAATATAATCAACAAATTTCCATAGAATGTGACTATTGCATTTTACATAAAATTTAATATGAAGAATGGATAACAATTCAAGAAAATCTATTAGTTTCTATTATAAGTATGTTTTATACAATTGATATTTTACAGCAGTCATGTATGCCATTGTAGTAAAGGCACATTTCTTTCTGGAGCCAAAGTTTATAATTAAAACTTCTTAGACAATAAGGTCCTCAAGTGTTTTTAGAAATACTGTTTGTACCTCTACCACCTTTTCACTTTTCACACTCTCTAGTACTCTGGGGACGTGTCAGCTGCAGCTGGACAATATCCACAACTATATTTGTTACTTTGAGTAATTTCTTAGTCATTCATTCGTTTATCTTTTCCACAAATTTTACTAAGCGCTTAGTAGATGGAAGACACTTTATTAAGAATGTCAAAAAGAATGGAACTTGTGGTATGCAAACCACAACCTAACTGACTCTTCTAAACAGCTTTTGATTGCTGATCTTTCACTATAATAGAGTCCAAGTTCTAAATCTTGGCTTATGAAGCTCTTGATAATGTGATCCCATGCTTTTTATTCAAATACTATGGTTTCCAGACATGCTCCATAGAAACTAGGTATCATAGCCATGCACATATACAATGCTTTTGTTTGTTTTGTTTTTTTGTAGTTAGAGATGGACAGAATGCCTTTATTTGTTTATTTTTATGTGGTGCTGAGGATAGAACCCAGTGCCTCATGCATGCTAGGCAAGCTCTCTGCCACTGAGCTACAGCCCCAGCTATACAATGCTTTTCAATCATACACATGTCACTCCTAACTCCAAGATTGAGTATGTGATCTACTCATAATGCATCAAGACTTGACTCTTCTGCAACTCTTGGAGACTCAGGTGCTTCATAAAACCTTGCTCTTTCTTGCAACTCTGTGTACATGATATTGGAGCTTCTGCTTCTTCCATATTTAGATTACACTTCCTTCAAGCCAAGGTTGTATGTCTTAATTCATCTTGGTAAGCCTAATGCCTGGCTCACTAACCTTATTAAATGCGCAAGTGCCCCTTCTTCCAAATACGAACTCTAGGTTATAGTCTGCTTCCAGCATCTACTTCAAACTCCCCTTTGCCATTAGCAAGTGGGATATTCACAATATTCAACAACTAGAACAGTTCAGATGCCAACGGGTCATAATGAATGCTGGGTGTAGCAATCAGGGGTCAGATGATCCCAAAAGTCCAGGTATTATGCCCTTGTTTGCATTCTGCCCTTGGGGACAGGCTGGGAAATCCTCGGGATGGAGGTCTGCTCAGCCTCACTAGAAGGGACAGCTTGGTGAGCTCAGAGCAGCAACTATCTAGTTAATTAGCCTGCATGGAAGCATTTCAAACGTAAATAGGTGGTGCAACTCTTCTGCCACAAATGGCTGAATATTCCTCTTCTAGAGCCATTTCCTGAGCACCGTGGCCCACTCTCGTCCTCCCCTTCTTGGGCGTCCTATGAGGCCGATTTTATCATTCATGTTGCCACTTAATTCTACCATGTTTTATAATTAATCGATTACATGTGGATAAGTTCCATTTCTAAAATTAGACTGCATGCCCTTAGGGACCAGAAGCCATATCTTCTTTCAATCTTTATCCTTAAATAAATCATCCAATAGTTACATAACCACACTCTATGCCACTTCGTATTCTTTGAAATGTTTCAGCAGAATGATTTCCATTACACTTTTAATTCTCACTGGAGTTCACATCAAAACTAACTATATGAAGACAATTTCCTTATCTTTTATATAACTGCTTCAGAAGATAGTGCACCCCATACCATTTAAAGTATTTTATTTCTATCATTCAGCATACAAAACCGAGGAAAATGTAACTCTCTTGACATCACACACACACACACACACACAGAGTAAATAGTACTCTTTTATTGTTGCTTAAGCCAAAGCACCCATTCTCTCCTTTTTCCTTTATAACTCCAACACAATCCTTTTACAGAAACAAATCCATCTTGAGTCTGATCATGTCTCATGTTCATTGTTAACATCCTAATCTAATCTGCGACCAGTTTAATTGATCTCTCTTCCCCTCTTGCTGTAGTCACAATCCATCCTTTACTAAAGGAGAGGGGGAGAGGGGTGGAAGGGGGCGTGGGAGGAGAGAGGGATCTTTACAAAGATTAAATGAAGGCCCACCATTTATTTCCTGGAGTAGAATCCTCAAGACTTCCCACTATACTTTGTAAGAAAATTAAATTCCTTTACTAAGATGAATGACAGAAAAATACTGCCACGGTTGAGCCAGTTCTCACTCTCGTACCTCACTGCCACCCTGTTCTTTGTTCAGGATGCTTCTGCCACACTTTCTCTTGAACAAGGGACCATCTTTCAAATCATCTTTCCCTTAAACAAGCTCAGCACACCCCTCAGCCCCATACATGTTTACAGTCTGTTTCTCTTTACTACAGGAACTCGGTCTTGTCATTGTGTAGCCCGCACCTATAACTATACCTGGCTCAATAAAGAGCTAAGTGACTATCTTCTGAGTCAGCCTAGCAGAAAAGGACTGAATTGTTTTCATCATAACACCGAGATTCATCACTCGTGGTCTGAGGCAATAAACAAATTGGTAGAATAAAGAAAAGGCTGTTATGAAGAACTAAAAATCCTCTACTACCATCGGGAAAAATTATTAAAATAAATAAGACAAGAAAATAAAAACCTCTGAGAGTAAACCGATAAAAAGAGAAGGATGGTAATTAGAAAATCAGCCAGGATAGATAAGTTAACCAATGTTTGTGACGAAGCATCACATTAATTGTTCTCCTTTTGGGACAAAGCAAATTAATTTGATATGATAAGGATCCTACAATAAAAATGATATTAAGGTAAGAAAAAATGCAGGGTGCACTCAGAACAACATGCAAATTTACAAATGGTGCCATAGTAAAGATACAAGTCAAGAGAAGAAAATAGAGAATCCTTTCTGATACTATTCTAGACTGCACCTTACCAGAGCATAGTTAAAAGTCCCTCTCTATACTGCCTACACGGACAGCAAGACTTCACTGACTCAATTCCAAGCAGAACTACTCTAGGATACAGGGCACAACTTTTTTTATAAGTGAAATTAAAACATATACAACAGTTGCTTGCATAAATGAAAACAAAGGTATTTGAGAGAGGATGCAGTTTTGCATCATCTGTGATTAATATGACAATTTAGAAGCATTACCAGAACATATTTTCCTTTAAAAACTTTTAAAACAGCTGAATTTTGTTCTTGACCCTCACCTTTCCTGAACATTTCCTCCTTGGGGGGCTGCCAAGTTGATTGTGAAAATAGCAGACCTTTGAGTGCTCTAAGGATTCATGTAAGAGGCAACCACATGGCAGAGATAAACCCTGACATATGCTCATGAAAGATACGTTTTCATTAGAAAGGCACACATTTTCCCAGTGGATTTGGAGTAAGATCTCTGGGGGTAGAAATTCCCTAGGGCCCTTGAGGGTTTGGGTGAAGGAGGGATGGGTATACTCATAGTGGTGAATGGGAATCCAGGCACACCCAGTTATTTGGAATTGGTAGTGAGGGGATCTGCCCAGAAGGATTGCCTATTAGTTTTTCTTCCATGCAAATCCTGCCACTAGAGTCCTTGTTAGATTGGCAAAATGAAAAATAGAAATTACAACCAAACTTTGAAATGTATTTTCAAATAGCTTTCCAAATAATTAGAACACTTTATAGCATGCCCCAGAATGTTTATCAGTCTCAACACAATCTTCTAAGATTGAACATTGTTATATTTTGTATCTTCATTAAATTAATAGATCCAATGGTAATTTATCATCTTAATTTATATCTTTACAAACTCATAAAAATAACTAAAATCACTATTTTCCAATTTAGAAATTAAAACAATTAGCAATAGTGATAAAAAATTAGTAGTTATGGGAATATAGCCCATTTGTTTATACATAGGCCCTTTTGTTTATCAATAATTTATGCCTATTTTTACTCTCCAATAGCAGAGATGAGTAGCTGCAACTGAGACCATGTGCTCCACAAAATCTAGAACATTCACTCTGTGACCCTTCATTGTCTGATGAACTCTGCTCTTGATTTAAACATTAATGTGTATATACATTATTAAAATAATATACTATTATTTGTTATAGAATTTTAAAATGTTTGTCAAATTTACTGTTCATCTTTTTCTCTATAGTTTTAATGTTTTAAAACTTAAAATGTATCATACTGTCAAAATAATATCCAGTTTCCTTTCTTTAAGTATTTTTGTATAATTTCTGTGTTTAGTTATATAAAGTATCTGGAATTATTCTGCTCTGATTTACTTTATCTTTCTTAAAACTTACATGTGAATTTTCAAATGTGGATGTACAATAATATTGTTCAAGGAGAAATTATAAGTTGGGCACGGTGGTGCACACCTGTAATCCCAGCACTTTGGGAGGCTGAGACCAGAGAATCACGAGTTCAAAGCCAGCCTCAGCAATAGATAGGCACTAAACAACTCAGTGAGACCCTGTCTCTAAATAAAACACCAAAAATAGGGCTGGGGATGTGGTTCAGTGGTTGATCCCTGAGTTCAATCACCAGTACCAAAAAAAAAAAAAGAAGAAGAAGAAGAAATTATTTTTGTTCACTTATTTCCAATATAATTTCTGATTGATTTTTTTTTACTCACTGTTAGAGTGATCTATACAAATAAAGTCAGATATACAAAACTTTAAGTAAAATGTATAAAAAAAGAGTTAAATGCTAATTTATATGAAGTTCAGTAGTTTTAGTATCTTCAGTTTATATTTTGTTAGTTTTTGTGATTATGAATGAAACTGAAAAATGTATTTGGGACTTTTAACCCAAGAATACAATACACTCTATAAACAAGCTCTGAGTTTATTTTCAGAGGAAAAAGATATGCCAAAGCTTCTGTTGCTTTTTCCCTCAAGAAAAGAATATTATATGCCAGGCCCAGTGGCACATGCCTGTA
Source organism: Geosciurus inauris (assembly GCA_004024805.1). Classification (NCBI taxonomy): domain Eukaryota; kingdom Metazoa; phylum Chordata; class Mammalia; order Rodentia; family Sciuridae; genus Geosciurus; species Geosciurus inauris. The sequence goes on along the minus strand of PVHX01009282.1, from coordinate 28,242 downwards.
ATCCCAGCAACGCAGGAAGCTGAGACAGGACGATCACAAGTTTGAGGCCAACCTCAGCAACTTAGAAAGGCTCTAAGCAACTTAGGGAAACTCTGTCTTACAATGAAAATAAAAAGGGCTTGGCATATGACTTGATGGAAGAGTGCCCATGGATTCAATCCTCAGGATCAAAATTTTAAAATTAAGATTTTTTAAAAAGAATATAACAATTAAAAGTTATGAGCCTCTTAACAATTATTTGTCGTCAATCAAGACAAGTACAAATGCTAGAAAATGTGTGAATTAAGCAATGTCTAAACAATTTGAGGAGTAAGTGATTTCAGTCTTATAGAACACTTAAAAGAAAAGATGGTAGATTTATTAAGTTTGGGAAACAATCTGTATAAAACCATTTTGCCTAAGTCACCCCTAATATTAAATTAAACATCAATCTTTTTCCCTCCTATAGCCCAAGTGGAGAGAATGTGGACAGAATATCACAAAGTAGAAAACAGTCCATTTTCTATCTTTGCAGTATCTTTTCTATGTCACAGTAATCACTGTATGCTCCAGTCTGTAAAAACTTTGCAGAAGGGTTTGTTCAATGACAAACAGGCTATATGTATGCTTATTAGTTCAGAGAAATCAGACTGCATAATTTTAAAAATCAACTCATTATTTGGCCAGTAAGGGCCAATACTTATATTCACAGGAAAGAAAGATTTTTACCAAGGCATTGATGCTGCTGTTGAATATTTCTTTTAAATAGTTTTTAAATAGTTTCTTGAACTCTAAAGCTTTGAATTTCTCATTCTAGCCCTTGGGCCTCAAGATCGTGTTGTCCTTTGCTCTTCTTACCAAAAGGAACCTATCACCTCATCAAAATATCACCACTTCTGTTCTCTACATGATACAGAAAAAAAAACTTATATTTAATTCTTAAAGCATCTCTCATTTCTTTTCATGCATCTCCTTTTACTTTTTCATTTGATTGCATGATCCTTCCTTAGTTTAATTATATCTGCAAAAACTGTACCACATAAGGTAATAGTCCCTGGTTCTAGGGAATAAGACCTGATATCTTTAAAGGAGTAAGACCTGATATCATTTCATTCCCCTACAGAATCAGAACAAATAACATTATAAGTCCACTAGTTCCTCTCATGATGCTTATGTTCATGATGACCTTGCCAGTGAATAGCCTCCCACCTGCCACTTTCCTTCCTCCTTTCCCTTCTTTGCCCCCAAACTTCCTTGCTGGCCCCTAACTCTGATACCTAGGATTTGTCCAAACACCAAAACCAAATCATAACCCATATTTTCTTATAAGTCTATCCATTATTCAGGGTCTGGCAGAGCCACTTTTCTTCCCTCAGGAGAACTATCAAATTTGGTTGTCATTCTTTCTTCTGTTCCTTAAATTCACTAATGAAATATTCTGCTCTCTTTCTGGAAATATAATATCATCAGCACTGCAAAGCATGTCAAACTGTGCATCTTTCAGGGTGAGTTAATTTTGAGGAAGCATTCTGTGTGATCTGTTACCCATTTTCTGTAGTAATATTTCTCCCTTCCAACAGAAATTCTACTCTTCTTACTTCATAGCTATTCTTGAATCTCCTCTAATTAACATAACATCACTCTAATCATTCCAATTACACCACCAAGTTTTTCTATGATTAAGAAAGACTTTTCACTTTGTTTGATTTTGATGGAGGAACTTTCTTATAAAATAAGGGGTACACTTGTTTAATGGCTCCCCAAAAGAACCTAATGTAATTAGGCAACTAAATAGCAGTCATTCTGATATAAGGATGGAGGAGATAAAATTAGAGAAAGATGAAAAAGGCGTGAGATTGAGTTTGTCTATGTTCAGAATTTTTTGTATCCCAGCATAAACTCTAGGCCATTATGTTCCACATGATTTAAAAAACTAACAGTCATCTCCAACGTAGCTAACTCTCGGTTCTCTCCCACATAACTGCTACTCTGAATTTTCTTCATTTGGTAATGGAGAATCCTTTTTTCTCGTGGTCCAAACAAAAATATTAAAGTCAACTTGACTCTTCTCCTTCTCTTAAACCACACATACAATCGGTCCATAAATTCTGCATACTCTAATGGATTTATCTTGCACTTAAGCCCTTCTCCTTACCTCCACCACAATTTTGGTCCATTTGACCACATTCTCTTCCCTAGATTATTGTAGATATCTCTTAACTGTCTTTTTCCATCCTTGTTCGCCCACATTTTATTATCTACATAACAGCAACAAACACAAGTCACACTGGCACTAAAAATAATCTCTTAATATGACTTATGAGGTCAAGGTTTATTTGGCTCCAGATATCAGTCTTCATTTTCACTGCTTCTTCCTCTCTTATGATGCTCCAGGTTCAAGAGTCTCTTTGTTCTTCCTTGCCTAGATCATGTCATGACTGTGTCTCTCACTTTCCTCTTAATGATTTTTTAAAAGGTGAAGAAATGTAGTATATTTGGCAACCTAAAAGCACCAAAGGAATTATTAACTAACATTGTAAAAGATGGTCTAAATCCTAAATTATTTTTTTAATTTCATGAACATAGAAACTGCCTTTCAAACAAGGTGATTATTTTATAGAGAATATATTTATATACTGCAACAGGCAAGCTTGTAGAGACCTTTACCTTCTTTACCCCCTCAGTTCAGCTTCATTAGAAGTGACTAATGTGAGAGATTCTCAGTGGATGTCCTGGTGGACATAGTAATTTAAACTGTGATCTGGAAAGAGAAACACTGCTCCTGGCCACAAGCCTGCCTGTAAGGTGGTTAAAACAGTTAAGTGGCTTCCCTTCCCTGGAGGGACTGCCTCCCTGCCCACCTTTCAGTATCTGTTTTTGCCTGGGGTGACTTCCAGAATGGAAGTTCTCCACTCCAGTACTTTCTGTTCACATCTGCTAGCTGCTCACATTATTCTGCATGTGCTTTTATTCACAAACTCTAAGTTTGGTTTCATTGTCACTATGGTCTGACAAGTTCAATGACACAGTTTATCTAGGGAAGAGAACCACCTTACAGGCCTCATAGACTCTCTAGTGTCAGCCCTAGAAACATCAGGCAATTATAGGACATGTGCAAAGCCCTCGGCTTTTTTTACTCAGAAATTCTACATATTGTAGTATCATGATTTCTGTCTGAAATAAATTAACTTGCAATAAGGTCAAGAGGCTGGATCAGACAGATCAAAGATACCTTTATTATTTAGCAAATCTAAAAATCAAAATATATCAGAAAGAGATTCCTAGCCAAAACTTTTTTTAAAAATCACAATAAACCTTTGTTCTCATTTTTAGAAATGTGTCATGCCAGTGAATTATTAAAATTTTGGAAGATAATTTAAATATTTGATTGCTTAAATTTTAAGCCTTTTCACAAACTATCACTATCACAATCAGAATGATATTTAAAGGTCTTCTCATTGAACTTAATCAAATACTAGAAGCAAAATATCCTTATAGGCTGAAACTGGGATTCTAAGCATATGCTTAAAACTGCTGTGTGATCTAGTGAAAAACAAACTGTACACGAATACATAAATAAGCAAAAGAATTTGGCAGCCTGAATATGAGTGAGTTTCTGCAATATTACTGAGAATCACTCTATAATATAATAACATATATGTTCAGCTTTGGACAAAACTTCAAATTAAAGAGACACTGTCATTGCTCATCTCCAAATGCCAGTTCAGAGTGAGTGACAGCTAAGAAGAAACCAAAACATAGCTCTGTGTAGCATTAAGAGGGAACAACAGCATGCCGCTGAATCAGAGGCAGTCAGGTGGCTGATCACATTGGTTTTATTCCAAAACTTCCTTCCAGGAAGTTGAAAGATTTGACCAATGAGCTCCACTGTTGATTCCAATGCCACCATCCTCCCTGCTCCCTCATTTGTGGCCTAAAACTTACCCGTACCCCAGGTTCTTTGACATCCTCACTGTTATAGCCATAGTAGTCTGGTGTTCTGTCCAACTCCTGCATATTTCCTTGGGCTCTGACACTCTTATCCGCATGGCAGGACGAGCAGAGAGCTGCATTTCCCATCTCAGCTCTGGGGCTTCTGCCGTCAGTGGGCCCGCTCTTGCTCTCTGCACTCTGTCCAGGGCTCCCAGGGGTACACTAACGTGGACAATTCATCGAGATGATCCGTGGCTCCTCTGCTCAGTTCCCCTACACGCCCCTCACCAGTCCTCCCCATCTGCTGGCTGGCTTGCTCCGAGTCAGAGAACTCAAAACCCCAGCAACTGCAGGCTGCCTTCAGTGACCATTTCCAGTTCAGGCACTGCCAGTCTATTTTTACACCTACCAGGCCAGCTATGCATGTCAATGGAGTGACGGGGGTGAGGGAGACAGAGAGCAGGGGAGGGGGTGGTGTTGTTTTATTTTTTACTATGCAAGCAGCCTGCCTCACACATGGACTTGAGTTCCTGCTGTGTAAAATGTCTCTGCATATGAGAATTTTTGCATTACTCAATAAATTCCTTTGAATCCTTTGATATTCCTCTCTGTTGCTCTAACACTCCCAGAATACTCAATCTGTGAATAAACTTCTTTTCTTAGTATTACAGTTAAAAATCATTTTTAATTGTTTAAACTAAGTGGCATTCACATGGTTGACATGCACTTTTTCATTATCATTTACAGAAAACAATTAGCCATCTTTTTAGCATTTAATATTCACTGGAAACATATCAGTCAATATAGCTTATTTGTACCTGCTTTGGAGGTTTCCTTTTTTTTCTCTCTCCCTCCACCCCCTAGACCCATACTGAGGATTGAAACCCAGACTTTACTACTAAGCAATAGGACCATCCTTTTTATTTTTTTATTTTGAAGACAAGGTCTCCCTAAGTTGCTGAGGCTGGTTTTGAACTTGGGATTCTCCTGCCTTAGCCTCCGGAGTTGCTGGTATTACAAGCATGTGCCACTGTACTGATGCAATTTGGATCTTTTTTTTGGGGGGGGGGGTACTGGGGATTGAACTCAGGACTACTCGACTACTGAGCCACATCCCCAGCCCTATTTTGTGTTTTATGTAGAGACAGAGTCTCACTGAATTGCTTAGCGCCTCGCCATTGCTGAGATTGGCTTTGAACTCACAATTCTCCTTCCTCAGCCTCCCAAAGTGCTGGGATTACAGGTGTGCATCACAGCACCTGGCTATGATCTTTATAAACTATATGAAATTTGTCATTATTCATGAGTGCCACAAAACAGCAAACATTTTCACTTTAAAACTTTTAATATTTTTAAAGCATTTTCCCAAACCTTACAAATAACTAATCAAGGTGGCTTTCAACATCATACAATTGGAATCATATTATATATTTTTGAAAGGAATTGATTCCTACTGAGATAAGCCCATCAAATACACACTGTACTAAGGAAGCCAACTATGGTAGAAATCAGGCTTTGTTATAGACTGTTGTGGGTGTCCTATAAAACTTTATATATAATTATTTGAATATTAGTTCTGTCCTTTCACATGTGTTCTTTGTTTTGTGTGTGTGTTTATCTCCTCTCTCAAATAGCTTAAAACTACTAGGGTCCAGACTTAGATTTTTGTATCTTCATCCAAGTGTTATATATTAACTACTGAATGATTAAGAAATGAATTAAAAACAATCATTTGAAGAAAATAGGATGTGGAAGATACTTAAATATAATCATAATATGTTTGATCACCTAAAATTCACTTTTATAATTTGGTCTTTATATCTTTGCAGGCCTTTCAGATGCTAAGCAAGCATTCTACCACTGAACCACACACCTCCACATCCCTGTCATTATTTTTTTAGAAAACTAAAAACAATTTGTTATTTTTAAAAATAAAATTACAAATAACATTCCTGAAATTCCATTCTCAGATTTGAGTTCATAAAGCTTGACAAACTTGAATGAAAATGGCATGTTTGGGTGGGTTTCTATAGGATCTCAAGCCACTTTTTAACCAATGTGGTTTTGAGTTTCTATTCCAGAGTTTAGGAGCCTAGAATATGTGACTTACTATAAAGATCCTATCCCTACCCTCCAGTTTCTGAGAGGCATCACCAGTGTTTAGTGGAATTATTTTTACTTCTCAGGCATCTTTTTAAACCATTTCTTTAAAAAAAATTACTGACTGAGCCAAATATGTTATTATAACAATGGAGGGAACAAATTCTCCTTTCATATCAAAGAGGAGCATAATCTAAACATTTTGGATATTAAAACATTAAGTGAAAGTATGCATAAAGACAATGCTTTGACACCAGGAATAAGATCAGACTGTTGGCTGAGATGGATGGAGCAAAGCCTTTAACATTGCCTAGATCATCTCATATAGAAGAAACTGGCGATTTGTCATAACATGTTGATTTCTCATCAAATCTTCCACATCCTTGATCTATGTGCTGTAGGAATTATATAAGCTCTGACATTTTATGATATTTTTACAAACTTTTCTAGAAGGATGTGGTTTTACCTCTCCTCTCTTCTTCTCCAAGGTTCTTAGAGCTTGGAGAAGGTCTACAGTCCACAAACTCTTAGTGGGTGCTGCTTCTTGAACATACGTGAGCTATTTTATTCACAATATAAACCAATATTTTTCCAGCTGCACATCCCCCACACTTTCAGAATTAATTTACCATCTTTAAAGCATAACAATGCAACATTTGACAGAATCTTTAATATAGACGTACGTAACTTAAGACACTAGAAGCAAATTCCCTACGTCATTCCAGAACTGAGATCTGAAACTCTGTACTTACACATGTAGAGGAGAGATTTAACCACTGCAGATTAGAGAAATGTCCTAGGTGCTAAGTGAATAATTCTGCTGTGCTTTAACAGCATGAATTGTTCCCTGGCATCTTTCTGTCTTGTTAATACATTACCCATTCTACCGCCATGCCTTTGATTTTGTTTCTTCAGTCAAGCATGCATCTTCCCTCCTCCACCATCTATGTTCAATTGTCTCCTTCAAAGCTCATCTTAATTCACTTTCCCCTGAAAGTCTGCATCACACCTATATTAATACCTAAATTTATTCTAATGTCTTTTTGATGAAGGTTGGAACTCTCTGGGCAAGGTGACACACGCTCATAATCCCAGTGACTCAGAGGCCAAGGCAGGAGGATCAGAAGTTTGAAGCCAAGCCTTGGTGATTTAGGGGGAACCTCAGCAATTTAGCCAGACCCTGTCTCAAAATAAAAAATAAAAAGGACTAAGGTATACCTTAGTGGTAAAGTTGGGACCATTATCAACTCCTCTTTTTGCATGATGTGCCTGGTGTCTCTCACTGACTTCCTCAAAGACCTAACTACACACATGAGTTCTAAATGTTTGCTAAATAAATGAACAAAATGCAGCTGCAGATAGATGCACAATTCATAACATCAATATTTAACTGGACTACGCTGGCCTGAACTTCTCTCTTACGCATTAACAATAACAGATTTAACTGTTTTAAACATCTTCAAGCATGACAAATTTTAACTTCCTTTACTGATTTAAAACAGGCTCCTTTTAGTGTTTGAAAAAATATTAACACTCTTTGGGATGAGTTTTCCTAGATAAGAAATTGTAGTGCTTTATTAAGAAAGAAAAAGAGGGCTGGGGTTGTGGCTCAGTGGTACAATGCTTGCCTCACAAGGGTGAGGAACTGGGTTTGATTCTCAGCACCACATAAAAACAAATAAAACAAAAATAAAGGTATTAAAAATATTTTAAAAAGAAAGAAAGAAAGAAAAAGAACTTGAAATTATGAAACAAAAAAGTAATGGGCTGGCACTTAACTACTAAGCCACTTTTTATCTTTCATTTAGAGATAGGGTCTCACTGAGTTGCTAAGGGCCTTGCTAAGCTGAGGAGGCTGGCCTTGAATTTGGGATCCTCCTACCTCAACCTCTCAAACTACTGGGATTATAGATGTGCACCACCATGTCCAGCTAGAAGATACTTTTTTTCCTAAATAACTAGCCATTACACTTGTTCTGCCCATCTCTCCTTTCTTGATCTCAGGGAAATTTTCTCATTCTTTCTCCAGCAGAGAAACTTGAATATAATATTCATACTCCTATCTTTAGGGCTGTCCAAAATACATTATGTGGTGGTCCCCAAACCATACTGCTCAGTGCTGAACAAGATTGGGCAAAGGGGGACAAATACAAACCCTGGCACTCCTGTGATGGCTGAAATTTTCTATTCTCTGACTGAACAGATTTAAATGAAAAATTTGGAAAATATCAGTAGCTGTGAAAACAGAATTTCTAATGAACTACTTCCTAGCTGTCATCACTCCAAACTTTGCCAATGATCCAATACTTCCTAATCAAAAGCAAAAGTGTGAGAGGTCCATGGAGGAGGGCACTACTTCAGATGTTAGAACAATTCTAGGATTGGGGGTGTACCTCAGTGGCAGAGTACTTGCCTAGCATGTAGAAGCCCTGGGTTTAATTCCCACTATCAAAAAAAAAAAAAATAAAACAATTATTGTTCTACCTTCCAGTGGTTAACTAACAGTTAAGATCCAGACAAGTTTGCCACAAAAGCTTGTGCAAAGTGATAACCTATATACATAACATTTTCTCAAGTTGAAGCCAAGGTTACCAAATGCTGTGCAGCACCCATGTCTTAATAATAAGCCTGTGATGGTTGGGATCTCTGTGGACATCTGACAAGGGACATGCTTTCTGCCAGGGCAGAACAATGTCACCACTGTTCCTCAAAAATGCTTCAAAGTCACTAGGGCAAATTACTCAGAAAGCAAATATTTGCATGTTTGACCACACTTACAGCAGGATACATGAACTTAGTCTATGACTTAGAAAGTGAAATTCAAACGCCCCATTATGTGGCATATTTGCAATATCTTCTTAAATTCCCAGGCATTTACTGCCAATACTGCATCTGTATTGCTGTTTCAAATCCATCACTAGAGAAAAGCCATTAAAGACTGAGAACAAAGGCTGGTTTCTCAGCTGTAATCTTTTGAAAGTTTCTGCTCAAGTCCTTAAAACAGCAAATTTGAAATCCATTCACTGCTGTTCTAAATTTCACCTCTTAAGTAAGAGGTAATGATTACAGAATCATCAGGAAACTAACACCTTGGAGAAGAAATAACTGTCTCAGTTTTGTAATTTAAATTCAGTAAAGGTAACATAAAAGAGATCACAGCTACAGAGTGAGATCACAGCTCTTGAAGTGGAGTTTTCTAAAGCTCTCTTAGTGAGGTGTTACTAATACCAGAATTTGGTTCTACCACTAATTTACCTGTGTGGACTTATGTAATCTTTATCAAATTTAGGCTTCAATTTTCTGTCTCTCTTTTTTTAGGAGTTAGACTAGATGATAGCTTCAGGTCCTTTCCAGGTCTGGAGTTTCTTGCTTCTAGGACATACAAATTGTTAACATTTGAACATATACCTAACTCAAGGTGAGAGTCCAAGATGACCCTCTATTTAGACAATTGGATTGTGGGGGCAGGGAGGGTATAAGAATTACTTAGTACATTGCATCTTGCTTCCTGCGTCTATGGGCTGGCTTTGTTCAGTCTTGCTTCTCTGGCAGACTCATGAGGAAGATGAAATGAACATTGTGATACATGACAAACTGTGTTGGTATCCAGGAGCTCTTTGCCAAGGTGAGGACCCTTGTGCTCTTACTCTTTCCTGAATATTAGCCCCACTGACAAACTTGTAACGTTTTGGAAACCACCTCCTGCCACAGCTTTCTACATCTCACAATTATATGACTTCCACCTGGAAATAATCTTACTCCAAAACTGATTTTGCAGGACAGCTTTATAGAACTAAGTAAGACAGATCTTTGCAAACAATCTGCACAAGTTAGTAGGGTTCTTATTTCCCCCTCAAATATGTTCATTAACATTTTTAAAGGGTGAGTTCTATCACATTAAAAATGATGAAAAAATAGTTTGTTACAAATCTATAAAGTGTGAAATTAGAAAGAAGGCTTTACTCAGAACCATGAGATTTAATTTGTTTTTCTTTGAGTTGCAAGAAGGTTATTCAAGAACATCACGCAAATGAAAAAAGGGTTTTTTTCAATCTAAACTATGATTTTTTTTCAATCTAAACTACGTTTAGTTAACACTTTGCATTTTTCAGTTCATTGTTAATATGTAAGTTTTATGTGACTTTTGCTGAATTTAAAAAATCCACGTAGACAAAGGGGAATAAAGGGAAGGGAAGAGAGATAGGAATAGGAAAGACAATAGAAGGAATTGGACATAACTTTCCTATGTTCATATATAAATATAAGACCAGTGAAACTCCACATCATGTACAACCACAAGAATGGGATCTTAATTAGAATAAGTTACACTCTATGTATGTATAACATGTCAAAACACACTCTACTGTCATGTATACCTACAAAGAATTTTAAAAAAATAAAAATAAAAATCCACGTAGATTACAGCCTGCACCCTTACTACTTTTTTACCAGGATAAGCCTCAATTCTAGACTCACTGCTTCAGTCAAATGTATTTAACTGATTAAACTAAAGTGTGGTTATCCTATTGCATGCAAAATTCTCAAAGTCAACATCATCACATGAAACTAAGGATGAGTTCTTCTAACTTTGGGAATCACTTAATGAAAATAAAATTGGAACATTCTATGCCATAAGCCAGGCAGCATGCTATCTTCTTCCATGTTTGAGTACATTCAATATAATTTATTTGATGAAAAGTTATGCACATAATGATTTTTGCCAATTGGATCTGTTATATAATTGATCAATCAGGAAAACTGCATAATTTATGGATCTACACTAGATTCCCCAATTATCACGTGGCGTAACTTTTCTGATGGAGGTCAGCATAAATGACCTTTACTGTTTATGCTTTACACAAATTAACCAAAATGGATACTGCCAAGCTATTCATGGCCCACAAACATCAATTAACCAATTTAATTTTACATTCCTTCCAGCTATTATTTTCATTCCAGACTGCTGCCTCTTGACTTCTGGCATATCAAGGACAACATTCTTTAATAGACAGTGTTAACAACTTGTGAAGTTTTCTAAAGGCTACTTCACATAATGCCTAGCACAAAAAGGGCACTCATAAATGTCATTGACTGACATTAAAGAGACCGTGAGTCAAGAAATGTAGGGTGTCCAAAGCCAAAACGGCCACTTGACTAATTCTATGTTCTCTCATATTGAACGGGATTTTGAACTGCAACAGGAATAAAACAATGTAGCCATTATACACTCCTACTTTTTCTAGAGAAAAAAAATCTATGTATTCATAATACTTAGAAAATGGCCAGCTACTGAAGCAGGGGCTCCTCTCAAGCTCTGCATGAAAAGAGGGGCAAGTGATTACCATTGAAAGCCAGAAGGGGGCTCTGTTAAGAATCTGGCTTTGAAACCTAAGCTAGATTTTTGGTTTTTTATTTTTTGCAGTTTACTAACACTTCTTCTAAGTTTTCATCTCTGAACTAAAGGAGGCAGCGAATGAGGATGATCTGAAAAGTATTCAGTGAAGGTAAATTTAAAATTAATAGTGCATAGCGCAACTGTTGATGAATTGGTGAGGGATTCTGGGGCTCAAGGAAACAACATTCTTAGAAGAAATGACTGTTTGTGGGAAACTGGGGGGAAAGCTGAGAAGCTACCACTGTCTAGACTGATCTATCAAAGAGGACTATCATAGGCCACAGTAGTAAACAAAGTGCTTGAGCATCTAGACAAGATAAATGAAGGTACTGTACTAGTGAGAATTTATAATTAATCCCTCTAAATGATGTCTTACTCTTAGGCGTACAGCAAACCTCACCACTGTGCTAAGATGAATTATCCATTACTGTGACCAGCAAATAAAAATCCATTTATTTTTTCTATGCTTTCAATTTCCACTTCAATTAGTATTTGGCCAATGTTTTCCTTTGAAGGTTCATAGGCATTAAGCTCCATACATACACTGTTTGTACGTTCACACTAGATGTTCTAGAGTGAGAATTTTTCATAAACTTTTTGGCCCATGAGACACAAAATATGGATAGTTAACCTTTTGAGACACTTGTCATTACCAAAATTCTTTAAGTGTAAAACAGAACCCAGTTACAAGTAATCATAGACACAAATGTTTTGATCTATTGGTCTCAAAGTATTTTAAGATAATAATTTCCTAACAAAATATACACACCCAAGTGTAAAGCAAAAGACACAGATATTTAAATTACATTGTCAAGCAGCAACCAGGAACTGGCCAATCAAATTCAAATTCAATGTAAATATCTAATGCTAGTTCAAACCAGAGAAGATATGATTATTTATCTTAGGATTATCAATTAAACCTGATTTATTATGAAGATAGTAACATATTTCCTGGTTCTGCAATAAAACATGAATCAAATAGGTTCACTCAGCTGAATTGCATTTACTGTCAGTGAGTGACTATAAAATATGGTTTCTTTTTTTATTTGGTCGGGGAGTGGGGAGCAGGATACCAGGGATTAAACTCAGAGCACTAGACTGCTGAGCCACATTCCCAGCCCTATTTTGTATTCCATTTAGAGACAGAGTCTCACTGAGTTGCTTAGCACCTCACTTTTGCTGAGGTGGGCTTTGAACTTGTGCTCCTTCTGCCTCAGCCTCCCCAGCCACTAGGATTACAGGTGTGTGCCACTGCGCCCAGTTTGGTTTCTTTTAAAATGCATGTTGAGTATGCATTTAATCAAGTTGCACTATAATTATGAAATGATGAATAAACTAAATACAATTTACTCCAAAGATTGTGAAAACTTCCAAAGAGAGTCCAAATTTCATTATTCAACTGAACTTTTATTTGAGTTCTATTTCAAGATCTCTCTAAAGCAGATTTATTTTACATATCCTAAAGTATAAAGAATTGTTTATAATACTTCATATAGTTCATGCTGGAGTATATATTCTGATTATGTATTATTTTTTCTCCCTAGCATATAGGAGAATTGTTTTTAAGTTTTCAGTTATGTCCTCCTTTTCTTTCAGAAATAGAATTACTTCACACAGGCTATCAAAAACTTTGGGAATATAATCATAAAAATATTATAACATCAATATGATTAACTTAGTCTTCTAAAAATACATTAGTGTGGTCTTATGTCCTTTGTAAAATACTATTGGCTATACAGTTTTTGGAATTCATTTTGAACTTTAGTACTCCCATCTGTATAATAATGAGCTATAATAAAGAGCCTCTTAGGCTAAAGTGTGTGTGTGTGTGTGTTTACTCTTCAGAGCTAGAAGTTTATAAATCCTGCTATGAAGTCAGCATACAATTTATCTTCTCACAGGAACATAAAGGAGGGAGAAAGGAAGGAAGGAAGAAAAGAAGGAAGGGAGGAAGGGAGGAAGGAAAATATAAGTAAAAGCAAATCTATCTCCAAAACTTGAGGGTTTTTTTTTTTCTTTTAAGAGCATTAAAGAATTTTCTAAGAAAAATGTTTTTCCTCTCTACTAGTTCTTCAGAATATTTAAACATGCTCAGTGCTTTCATAGGTCAATGAAAACTCTCTTTCCTAAGCCAGTGTCCTCCTCAAACCTGCTCCTGGCCAAGTCTTCTTTGGCTTAGTGTCCAACTGCCCTATGCACTCTCCTGCCCAAGCTGGAAATCTTAAAGATTGTAACATTCCCATCCACCCAGTCCTGTGGAATTTAATCTTTCTGTCCCTTTTCCACTATTTTAGGTCAGTAATTCATTTCCTGCAGGAATCACTGTAACCATCACCTAAATAGTTTCCTGCTTCCAGCCTTCCTCTATCTCCAATTCATTCTCCACACTACAGCCACTGTACTCTCTCCACAGCTCAGACCCGTTTAGAGCACTCCTTAATAATCTTCATGATAAAAGCCAAACTCTAACATGGTGCACATCTAATCCCCTTTACCCTGGTCTTCATAACCTCCTCTTTGCTTTTTCTTAATTGTAATTTCTTCTGGACTTTTATTAATGACTAATCCTCTATCTGGATCACCTCTCTCCCTCACAATATTGACAAAACTCCTCTTTGAAGCCTTGCTTAGCCAACAGGTTTAGGGTCTGCTGTGGATAAAAAGCCAGCATGGTGATTTTTACCCTGTATTGTAATTATCTTTTTATGTGTTTGGCTGCTTCACTAGACTATGGGCTTATGATGGACAGACATTTTTTATTTGTCCCTAGTACTCCTGTCAGGGCCTCTATATGTTAGGTACTCATAATTGATTACTGAATAAATGAACAAGAAAAAAATCTTCCTTTGCACGTTTAAAATATGATTGGCTTCTACAAGCATTTATTTAATTTATTCCATAAATATTTATTCAGCACTACATGCCAGTCCCAAACACATCATTTAAATAAAAAGAGGCAAACGTGTAATATTACCAATGTACATGCAGAAATGCTTCAGTGAATCTCTGAAAATGGCAATTTGCAGTAATTTATCCAATTACCATTAAATATTCCTTTGTTTTGTTCTTATTATTATTCTGTCAGTTCCAGTAAGGTTATTTTTTTCAGATGTTTGATTTTGATATGAAATGGTCCAGGCACTGAATCTATTGGTAATAATCTGAAGATGAAAAGAACAAATGCAAAGTAATAAGAGCCACAAACCAGAGAATATTTTCCTTTTTCAGTTTGTTTTATTTGTCCCTGCATTTTCTCTGTGGCTTCAGCCAGAAAGAAAGAGATAAAAAGAAAAACAAAACAAAAACAATTTTCAGGAAATTTTAGAGCTACCTCCATCAGCACTTTGATAAACTGTCTCCAATCTAATCAACTATTTGACACTTTGGGTCTGAGGGATGTACTTCAACCCTCCTCAACTTTACACTTCCTGTTGAAGACATCTAGGACTCTGACATCTGCTTTGACACCATTTTGGTTGCCAGGAGAAGGTAAGGAGAAGACTACTGATCACACTGTGGATGGTTCAGGGTATTCACAGATATGGTTATAAAACAAATAGAGTAACCATTACTAATGCCAGAAATAGTGTTTGTTCTCTAGAGGTACAAATGGATGACTCTTATAATGAAGGCACTAACACACACACACACACACACACACACACACACACACTGCCCTTTGGCTTGGCCATCATGGATCAAGGTATCCTGTGTAATAGAAATTTCTTTTCATCCCACTTCCCACTTGTAGAGCTGTCCTTGTTCTTTCATTACTGGCTCTGTTTTTCCCCACTGTTGGATCATCCAGAGCTCCCTTACTGTGCCTTTACTGTCACATCTAATGCTCGTCACAACCATAACTTCTGCATGGCCACCAACTTCACTGACATGGCCTTTAATCTATGATACTTCCTTCTTTCTCTTCCTCTCCACTATTTTTATTTCTTTTAATTTAACTCAGCAGTGCTTTAACACTGAGCTACAATCTCAGTCCTTTTAATTTTATTTTTCCAAAGGTATCATTACTTCCAACAACTTGCAATGTAAATGTTAGCCTTTTATAGACAACAGCCACCATTAATATAGCAAATGCATAAATGCAAAAATACCTCACAGCTAGAAGCCTGCAGTAAGTACTCAGTGAAAGAAATGTATTCCTCTTCATTCTTGTGGTTAACAACCAATTAAAATACTCAGGTGACCTCTCCTTTCTTGCCACTATTAGATGTTTATACTTCAGATATGTCTAACTGCAATAATTATGCATCCTGAAACAATAAGCACCATAAGAATCCAAAGTTTTACTTTCATTATTTTAAATACTTCTGATGTTGGAAATTAGAATTTCCAATTTCTATGCTTATAAAACTTACTTCACACACACACACTCACACACACACACACACACATTTGGTGGGATGGTACTAGGGATTGAACTCAGGGGTGCTTTACCACTGAGCTACAGTCCCAGTCCTTTTTGCCTTTTGTTTTCAGAAAGAGTGTCACTAAGTGGCTGAGGGCCTCTCTAAATTGCTACGGCTGGTCTCAAACTTGCAATCCTCCTGCCTCAGCCTCCTGAGTTGCTCCTCAGCACCCAGTTCTGATTTTATATTTTAATAACTTGGACTATATGGCAAAGTTCTGGTCAGGTTTCACTAAATAGGTCATATTCTACTTAGTTAACCAAGAAGGATATCATGACTATTTAATTTTATCCTAAATTCTTCTTAAAAAAGAATCATCAATAAGAGTGAATGTAGCTTCCATTAACTATTGACATTTTTTAAATGTCAGTTTTCCAGATATATGTGCTTTCTATTTTAATAACATTCAATTTTAGCTGAACAGAGGATCAAATGTTAAAAACCCTCTCTGGGAAGGTGTTTCCTTCTTGTTCTGAAACCTGATACAGTATAGTTTATTATTATCCCACATTACGATAAAGGAAGATTGACTTTCCTATGTACAGAAGGATCATACAGACCCTTGACTTTGTAGTTCAGCACACAGGGCATTCAAAGACCTTCACTTGCTGCCTAGGTTTTTGTATTTGTGTTCAGTAATACCACAGGGGCCTTCCTTTTTCAGTTTGTTTTATTTGTCCCTGCATTTTCTCTGTGGCTTCAGCCAGAAAGAAAGAGATAAAAAGAAAAACAAAACAAAAACAATTTTCAGGAAATTTTAGAGCTACCTCCATCAGCACTTTGATAAACTGTCTCCAATCTAATCAACTATTTGACACTTTGGGTCTGAGGGACGTACTTCAACCCTCCTCAACTTTACACTTCCTGTTGAAGACATCTAGGACTCTGACATCTGCTTTGACACCATTTTGGTTGCCAGAGATGCTAGCAGTGTGAATGGCCTGAGCAGTTGGTAGTTCTGAGTATTCTATCATTCTCTATCCTCTGTTCTTATTGGAGATCTTGCTTTTGTAGAAACTGCATTACAACTCTTAACAGACTCTCCTCTATTCTGTTTGCTCTGTTCCTTGAAATGATAAAAATATTTTTTCTGTATTTTAGTGATACATGCTCTCCATCACAGCTACTTTTCTTTAAAGAATTATAAGGTCAATTGGAGAAATACAGAGACAAGTTGTCTGGAGTCTTATTTTTTTTTCTTCCTTCTGTAAACTCACTTTCTCCATTTCACAAAAAGGAGTTATCATCATTTCTACCTCTGGTGTTGCTGAGGAGATTAAAAAAGTGGTTGCATCAAAAGTTCTTAGGACAGTGCTTGTTGGCACATGGCATTGCTCAGAAAGTTTGCCATAATTATTTTCCCTCCACTTCACTCCTTTATCTTTTTGAGTCAGATGGCTCCAAGTTTTACTACCTGTCCTACAGCTTAATTAAAAAATAATGATATTTACCTGGGCGCAATGGCACATGCCTGTAATCCCAGTGGCTTGGGAGGCTGAGGCAGGAGAATCGAGAGTTCAAAGCCAGCCTCAGCAAAAGCGAGGCACTAAGCAACTCAGTAAGACTCTGTTTCTAAATAAAATACAAAAGAGGGCTGGGGAGGTGGCCCAGCGGTAGAGTACTCCTGAGTTCAATCCCAGGTAACCCTCCCATGAAAGTGATATTTTATTTAAAAATATTCAGATATTGTGTCATCATATAGACAGGCACAGCTTAGAGAAAAGGCATAGGCCTGGAATCCAACACCTGGGATCTGTCACAAGGCATTTATTTGCTGTGAGATTTGGGGGGCAATGAATCATTTTAAGCCTCAAATTTTTCTTCCTCCAAAAATGAGGTTAAAAATATCTTGTGAGAGTTACATGATTAATAAACAATTGCAAGAAGCCAAGTATAATGTCTACATGTTCTTATTTCTCATTTCCTTATGCCTGGGTCTTCTGATGCTTCCCACCTGCTGCCTCCATCCATCCCTAATTTCTAATAAAAGGGTCAAACTTCCACCTAGTGATGACTCACAGTGAAGTCACCCTGGAAACAGCAATTTCTGCCCCCATCTTATTGACCACTTGGTGCCTTCACCTATTCCTAGGGACAACCAATAATTAAGTTGTCCCTAAATATAACTTCATTTTCTTCTTCATGTTGTCACTGAACATCAACCTTTAATTCTAAACTTGGCCTGTATGACCAAACCACTACTGCTCACTCCTGCTGGAGGGCTGCTGTGAGGAGGGCAGTGGGTACAGCCCCCAAGGTATTATGTCACTACATTTTTCTTTCCTGGTATTGATGTTTTGTCCCATAGTTAGTAGTAATGGGTAGTGGTGGGCCAAGAACAGGTGTAAAGCCCCTTCTTACTTGATCCCCAAATATTAGTGGTTGCTGGAATTCCCACTTGCTGTAGTCCCCCCACCTGAATGAAAACCCCAATGTTGACTATTTCCCACAATGAGCATGAGGTGATCATGTGACAACATGCCTGGCATGCCTTGTCAGGTCCACTCGCTTCTTCAGATCTATTCTCTTCACCCTATTCATGGTTCTAATTCCTGATTCAGAATTTCCCCAATTCACAGACTGTGTTGGGCTGATAAAGTACCACCAGGCTCAAGCTATAGCTTCAGGGTACAAAGTAGTTCTGTGGAAGCAGTCTATAATTTAAATTTCAATAATTTTTAAAGTACAAAAATGTTCTTTAAATTTCATACATTTATTAAAAGGATCTACCTCACCACCAAATCTTATTAAAATGATCATTCCCATAAGTATTTTTATTTTTCCAGTTCTGGGAATTGAACCAGATACCTTCTACCACTGAGCAACAATTGCAGCCTTATTTATTTTATTTTTGAGACAAAGTCTGATGAAGTAGCTGAGGCTAGCCTCAAACTTGAAATCCTCCTGACTCAGCTTCCTGAGTTGCTGAGATTACAGGTATGTGCCACTGTGCCCAGTCATAAATATATTTAAAGTATACACTAGAGTAAAACTTCAGTATGTAGTTTGTAATGTAACTTCAGTATGTTGAAAACTCAGGGGGGAAAAAAACAAAGGAAAAAATGTATTAAAACACAGATAAAGCCAGGCGTGGTTGCACACACCTGTAATCCCAGCACTTTGGGAGGCTGAGACAGGAGAATCTTAAGTTCAAAGCCAGCCTCAGCAATAGTGAGATGCTAAGCAACTCAGTGAGACCCTGTCTCTACATAAAACACAAAATAGGGCTGGGGATGTGGCTCAGTGGTCGAGTACCCCTGAGTTCAATCCCCGATACCAAAAAAAAAGAAGCATATTCTGAAAAACATAGAAAATATACACATATGTTCATATGTGTACATATATACATAAGCATCACACTATAGGAACAGAATTATAAGTTCAGGTTTTCTAAAAGGACCTACTCCAAAACGAGCTAATTAAAAGCCAAACTAAACCAAAACAAAAACTCTAATTAAGTTGTGAAGGTGCTTATGGTCTGATAGGTTGCGACATTTTTTCTTTTTTATGGTCAAGTATTTTCCTAGTCAAATTTATCACTCTGGTCAAATTCTTGACCTAGCCGCTCCATAGCTTTAAATGATAATAGAAAAAAGCCTTTGAACCCTAAGCCTTTTGTCTATACATTTCACTCTAATATCTTGCCACATGTGTTTTTATCTCTGAATTTTCTATGAAAATCCATGTGGTTTCACGCAGAGAAAAACTTGTTTAGGATATGTGGAGTCACAAAGATCCCATTTAAATCTACTGTACTTCAGTGTGCAGGAATGTCAGGGGGTTTTCAATTTAGTTACAATATGCTGCTTGTTGCAACAGAAGCAAGCCCTTGGTGGTGTTTTACAGGTTTGTCTTCACTTGCGAATCCATTACAAACATAGCAGCATGCCCCATCACTAACCCTAAATAAGGTTCACACTTCTGTTCCCTATTTCACTCTTGTATTCTGATAATTTGCATGCTTCTCAGCAGCTTCCAAATGTGAGAAATCTACAGGTACCAGGTAGTCAAATTTGTACATATCACTGGAACACTAATAATGTCACATGAGGAATGAAATCTAGATTTCAATAATCAGCCCTTACCCAGACAATCTGTATACCTAGGTCATGGCATATACAGATAAATCATGACAGGAGCTTGAGTGACATTCATCAAAGTAGGGCAGAAAAAGAATAAGGAAAGTTACAGAGTTTGGCCATGCGTTAGGGCAATTAAACATGCCACAAGTAGGTGGAGTGTGAATAAGAATCAAGGTTAATGGGAAAAACAGTGCAAATAGTTTTGAGAAAGAGTTGCTGACTTAATGTAGTATATTTCTAGTATCCCAGAGGAAAGTTTCAATCCTATAGACTAAGAAATGTGTATTGCAAATAGGAGAATTTATAGCTTGAAAACTATTAATTAAAAATGTTTACAGTTTTTAAATCTTTGTGTGACTTTTTTATGGGGGGGTGGTGCCAGGTATTAAACCCAGGGGTGCTTAACCACTAACCCTAACCCCAGCCCTTTTTATTTATTTTTTTGACAATGTCTTACTAAGTTTCCTGGGGCCTTGCTAAATTGTTGAGGCTGGCTTTGAACTTGGAATCCTCCTGCCTCAGCCTCCTGAGCTGCTGGGATTACAGGCTTGTACCACTATGCCTGGCCTTAGAGTAACTTTAAGATGCAAACACAATGCATTAATATTTAAAGATTAATGGTGTAAAAGAAGAAAATATTTCTATAGAAAATTTTTTTATCCTTCATAATATCTTCAGTTTCCTTGTTGATTTATAAAAGAGAAAATCTGTTTACAAAATCTTGAAAAGCTCTGATCCTGTTTCCTTATGAAACAACTGTTCATGCCGGGTCCAATCTATAGGTTGCCTAAGAAAACTTCTCTTTCTAGGTTTGATTCAGAAGACTAATTTATGACAAGTCTGAAGTTAGGACACAAAAGCAGTATTTGAATGTTTAGAATCAGTAGGGCACTATTGTGTCTTAGGCAATGGTAATGTGATATAGGAAGAAAATCAGTGGTTATTCTGTTTCCAGCAAGCTGGTCCAGTCCTGTGGGATCAGGGCATTTGTCTGTTCTAGGCAGGATGCTGTTCTTGCACATTAAAATTTCAAAGTGCCCAGGCTTAAGAAAAGAAGGCCTCTGAAGTAAACACATTTAGCTATCATTATACCATTTGGCCATTTATATAAAGAATGTATGTGTAACCCTAATATAGGTACTGTCATGGTCTCTTATCAGTTTTAGAATGCTATACCAGCTGTTTAAGAATGAAGGCTCAACTTACATCATTATACATTTAATTACAACTGAGAATTTGGTTTACAAATTAAATGTACATTACATATCTGAATATTTTACTAAGAAAAATTGAGGTAGGCAAGCAAAATATTAAAAACAAAGACAGGAGAAGGAAGATTTTCACTGAGTTGGATCATGCTGTAGCAAAGTTAATTAAAATGAGAAATGCAATATGTTCTGGGGAGGGGCCAAGGGACCCACAATTCATGAGTTATAAGAATACTATGTGTATATGGAAAGTAGCTGCACACTCATGGAAATTATTAGAGGAGCAAATCTGGTACATAAGAGAAAATTCACTTTAATGGTCCAAGTTCAAAGTGGAAAAAGGAGATTCTAATATACGTTATCAGTATCTCTGATACAGAAACAGCCTATACACAGATATTGCACAGATCATAGCAAGTCTTAGTTACAAAAGAGGTAGAAGAATAGATAGTTATTTATGTAATTCAAAGTAAATAAAATTAAAATTCTGCAAGCCAGTAGGAAGATGGAAATTGTTCAACAAATATTATTGCAATCGTTATTTTAAGTATCATACATTTAATACACTGGCAAGGAAAATACCCACTTTCATCCATTATCCAAACAAAAGAAGAAACAAATCTTTTAAATGGCAGTTTTATGCAAAAATGAACAGGAATAAAATGGTAAAGTAAAAAAAAAAGCCATTGCATTTGTGCCGATATCATCTAAATTAAGAGTGCGATCTCATTCAAGCACATGACTAATAAAGACAAATTATAGATATTTGAAAAATTGTACTATCATGAACAAAATACTGCATAGACATTTTTAACCTTTAAGCAATAACAGTATGTCCTTTTTTCACATAAAAAGGGAGAAACCTGTTGATAAAATAACTAATATTTCTATGTACATATTGCTTTCAAAACCACTGCATCATTTTAAGTCCTTAGAACTATATTTTGTATATGTATGTACATATATATATCATATTAATGACATACATCTGTGTATATGTCATTATTAACTGAAATTTATAGATAAGAAAGCTGAGGCCTGTCATTAGAAGTCCAGAATTTGGTGGAGCTGAGACCTGAATTAAGGACTTCCAACTCTACATTTCATGTAATTTCTACTACATCCAAAGAGAAAGAACATTTTTATTTGTTGGTCTTTTATATAAAAAAAAAGTCTCTGCATCATCCTGCCACCAATGCAAATTTTCCATATATAAAGCAATGTATTTTTATTTTTCCCTGACATGTATTTGAAATTTGTTTTTGTCAATGACTATCATTTTTAATATCACTGAAATGTGTAACCTTGAAATCGTTTTGAGTCCTTTTTTCTATATTCTAGTTGAGGGCTAATCCATCCTGTTTTCCTCCCTACTGATTTTCCTGGGCAGACATTCAATCCAAGCTCTGTTTATCTCTCTTGGTTTACTGTAATAGTTTCCTGGCTGATCTTGCTAGCTTTACTTCCTCCTCATGATCTTTCTTTATAACAAAGCCTTCCATAATTTCTGATTTTTTTTGCTTCATTGAGTTCAGTTCCTCATTCATTGCTTTAAAGGCCCTTCAACTTTATTTCCAAATCCTTTCTCCTTTCCTCTTTGTTTGTGCCATGATGCTCACCAACTTCCATATCCAACCTGAGAGATATTCCCTCTACCCCAAGCTAACCTTAACTATCTTCCAAGTCCAACCTCTATTTCAAAGAACCAGCTATTGCACCTAATCTTGTATATCATCTATTCTTTCTACTGAGATTAATCTTAAATACCTACCTAAAAGAGAAGTTACTTGAGAGAAAATATTTTTAAACTCAAGAATCTTTGGCAACCTCAATTTAAAATATATTACACAAATTTTCTATGCATTTCATCATAGTTCAACATATTCTTTTTTTTTTAAATGTTTTTTAGTTGTTGATGGATCTTTATTTTATTCATTTATTATTTATATGTGGTGCTGAGGATCGAACCCAGTGCCTCATGCATGCTAGGCAAGCGTTCTACCACTGAGCTACAGCCCCAGCCCCTCAACATATTCTTAGATAATTAAAATTATTTGGTTGTCCTGAGATTTGATGAAAGCTCACAGGATCATGGGTTTTCATTGTTCTTCTACTTTTTGTTTTTATTTTGGTGGTCATAAACTTTCCTAGTAAAATAAACTTAATTCAACAGGAAAAAGATTTAAGTGGTTATTCAATTAATATTTGATCCAAGGGACTGCAACAGTCATAGTTATATGCATTATACACCTCTGAACCCACTTTGGAAACAAGAAAGATGCTTAATGGAAAATGAAGTATAGTGAATTTTTATCCAAGACAAGAAGAAAGATAAATTAAACAAGTACTGTTTAAAATAAGTTCTCATTGATTCTAAGTTTTAAAATGCAATCAAAGTTAAAAAATTATCTGAGTTTCCTGATTAAAACTTAAATTTTAAAGAATTATAAGATAATTGGAGTGACCAAATTGCTTCATAAGCTCTTATGCAACTTAATATAGAATACACAACCCAGAAGTCTCCTGTGTGAAAGACAATTGATTTAAAAGGCATGCATCTTAATTATCAAGTTTCATATAAAGGCAAAACATTTCTGTAACTGGCTAACTTCAAATTCTTCTATTTTTCAATGCTGCTTTCTAGTATGAAAGGTAAAAGCTCTGAAACATTAGGTCTTACGTTAAATGACTGGGTATGTGTGCTTGATGTTATATACAAAGCCCCTTATATGATTCAATAAAGGGTTTGTGGCAAGGGCATTGGCATCTGCTCCTTGGTCCTTTGTCATCTGCCTTCTCCTCACTAACAGGAATTGTGTTTCACAGATGGCTTTTTTCTTCTCCCACCCACATCCTGGCTTTGATCCCTGTCCCAGAGCCCACACTGGACCCTGGGGTTAGTATGCGACCACCCTGAACAAAAGCCTTTTGCCTCCCAAGTGACCTCTATCCTCAAAGGAGTCACTGCTTGCAGGTTACCTGGTCAATGTACACTCTGTTAGGCTCAGACATTTTAAAATGTGACATGGTCTAGTTAAGCATTCTGGCCCAGTTTGAGGCAAGAGACATAAAAAAGGAAGAAGTTTGTACTACAGCCCCTAAAAGAACTCAGTGGTGTTCTTATTTTTGCCAAGTAGTGCAGTTGCATGGTGTGTGAATCGCTGAGCTTTCTTCCAGTGTTTACTGTGGCACTTGCCATCACAGCACCCTGCAATTCAGATGGCCACCATCACTGCCATGCATCTTTGCAAAAATGATTAACGGCACCATGCTGATGTTTTTCTGTGGTTTCTAATTCCTGGTACTATCAGTGTACAAAGAGCCTAATAGAAAATAAGGGAACCACAATAAACTTCTTCCTTCCAGAGCCTTAGTGTGTGAAATACAAAACAACAACCGCACAGTTTCATATGATTACTTCATTTTCTATATATACTTCCTTAATAACTTCAAGAAAAGTTCAAGCACCACAACAGGAACTATTTCCTTCCATTATTTCATCTGCCAGGTAAAAAAATTTGCATCATATATTAAAAATAGACAAACTCAAATACACTTTATTGGCCCAAATGATATTTTATCCTTGTTATTTGTGAAAGTTGCTATCACCTCAGATGGTGTGTGAGCTCCGTGGGAGGTCACTATGTCTGGGACACAGAGTCAGCTCAAAATAATTCATATAGAGTGAAGAAAATCTTGGAAATTTCACCAAACTATCTCAGTTATCATAATATAGGGAAGCAAAGTCATGATCTAGAAAAATAGCATCATATAAGAACAGAAATAATTCTACCAGCACTAAGATCCTCATCATTTTAGAGCTTAAAAAGTGAGATCAGATCAATTTTTACCCAAGGTCACAATGAGTAGACAGAATTAACACAGGTCTCCTGAATTTTTTTTGTGGAGCTTTAGTATGTCTGGTAATTTTGCATAACCATTACTTCAAAATTAGGACAGGCATGGTGGCATACACCTGTATTCCCGGCAGTTCAGGAGGCCAAGGAAGGATTATAAATTCCAGGCCAGCCCCAGCAACTAAGTGAGGCTCTAAGCAAATTAGCGAGACCCTGTCTCAAAATCAAAAATAAAAAGGGCTAAGGATGTTGCTCAGCAATTAAGCACCCCTGGATTCACCCTCTAGTATTAAAAAAAGAAAGAAAGAAAATGGGAAATAGCTCCTTTCTGCTAAACTGTCTTTTCTTAATAGTCTTAGATTACACTCCCATCTGTAATCCTGTTCCATGTGGGTTAGGAGATAAACTTTGTTTAAAATGCACTAGCAATATTTAATTTTTTTTTTCAATACTGGAGATAGAAGTCAGGAACACTCTACCACTGAGTTAACACTGAGCATTTCTTTTATTTTAAGACAAGGTTTCCTGAAATTGCTCAGGCTGTCCTCAAACTTTCGATCCTCCTGTCTCAACCTCCAGAGAATCACTCTAAGAAATAGATGTACACCACTGTGCCCAGCTTAATCTTTATATTATCATACTTGTAATTTTTATATCATTTGCTTTAAAAAATGGTGTAGAGATTAAACAGTGCCCCAAAAAGCAGACATTTAGTAAAACCATCATTAATGATATGTAAATATACAAAGAAAGGTCACTGTCAGTCTTACGTTCAGCATGTTTTTAACAGATTAGAAACAAGTGAGTTAAAACTGGTAATTAACAGGTCACCATGCAAAAAGTATAAAGTCAAGAAATAGATTTAAATATAAAATAATGCTATTACACTTAACTAAATAAATTAATATATTTATTGTACACCCTGATATTTTTCTTCCTTGATACCAATGACAGTGTTTTCTATTGAGGTATTCCCCATTATAAGTAGCACAGTAATAATACACAATGAAAGAATATCTAGAAAAAGTCTAAGCTGGATATAAATGAAGCTCTATGAGTGCTTTCCATAGCAGAGCTTCTAATGAAATTAGGGAAAACCGAAGGAGTAGTTCTAACTGTATGTGCTAAAAAGTCCATTCCAGAATTCTATGCAACTGAATAAGGAATTCCTTTTTGATACCCTACGAGCTTATAGATGGCCAACAAAAGGGTGAGAGCCCAACTGGTAAAATATTCATGCAAAAATAACAACACAACAAAACAAATAAAAGACCCTCGTACTATACAAAGTTGAGGAGTTAAAAATATTAAAAGATTAATGCTCTGTCTGAGGTGCATGTGGTAAAGATTTTCTCCCATTCTGTAGGCTCTATCTTCACATTATTGTTTCCTTTGCTGAGAAGAAGCTTTTTAGTTTGAATCCATCCCATTTGTTCATTCTTGATTTTACTTCTTGTGCTTTAGGGTTCATGTTAAGGAGGTCAATTCTTAAGCTGACATGGTGAAGATCTGGGCCTACTTTTTCTTCTATTAGGCACAGGGTCTCTGTTCTAGTGTCTAAGTCCTTGATCCACTTTGAGTTGAGTTTTGTGCAGGGTGAAAGGGGTTTAATTTCATTTTGCTACATCTGAATTTTCCATTTCCCCAGGACCATTTGTTGAAGAGGCTATCTTAATACCAAAAAACCAAATAACCCAATCGATAAATGGGCTAAAGAACTGAACAGACACTTCACAGAAGAAGAAATACAATTGATCAACAAACATGAAAAAATGTTCAACATCTCTAGCAATTAGAGAAATGCAAATCAAAACTACACTGAGATTACATCTCACTCCAGTCAGAATGACAATTATCAAGAATACAAGCAATAATAAATGTTGATGAGGATGTGAAGAAAAAGGTAACTCATACATTGCTGGTGCAACTTCAAATTGGTGCACTCTGGAAAGCAGTATGGAGATTCCTCAGAAAACTTGGAATGGAACCACCATTTGACCCAGTTATCCCACTCCTCAGTCTATAGCCAAAGGACTTAAAATCAGTACACTACAGTGACTCAGCCACATCAATATTTATAGCAGTTCAATTCACAATAGCTAAACTATGGAATCAACCTAGGGTGTCCTTTAACAGATGAATGGATAAAGAAAACGGGGTATATATACACAATAGAATATTATTCCACCTTAAAGAAGAATGAAATTATGGCATTGCAGGTAAATGGATGGAGCTGGAGAATATTATGCTAAGAGAAATAAGCCAATCCCAAAGAACCAAAGGCCAAATGTTTTCTCTGAAATGTGTATACTATTTCACAATATGGTGGGGGGAGGCTAGGGAAGAATAGAAGTACTTTGGATTAGACAGAGGGGAGTGAAAGGAGGGGAGGGGACATTGGGGTGAGAAGGATAGTAGAATGAATCGGACATTATGACCCTTTGTGCATATATGATTACACGATCAGTGTAACTCTACATCATGTACAACTAGAAGAATGAGAAGTTATACTCCATTTATGTATGGACGTGTCAAAATGCATTCTACTTTCATGTATAACTAATTAGAACAAATAAAACATAAAAAATTAAAAATTTTAAAAATATATTAAAAGAATATCTGAAGATTCAGGGGAGATGATTCATTTATTATTCCTTCTTCCTCCCATAAATGTCATTTTATGTGAATAGATCAAAGAGATTGACCAAAGCAAATACAAGAGACAAAAACTAGCTGTTGACTTGTATTAGTAGTTCTAGAAGTGCTGTCATCACTAAAGATCTGGGGCCTTGCCGGACATGGTGGTGCTTGCCTGTAATCCTAGGAACTTGGGAGGCTGAGACAGGAGAATCATGAGTTCAAAGCCAGCCTCAGCAAAGGTGAGGCGCTAAGCAACTCAGTGAGACCCTGTCTCTAAATAAAATAAAAAATATGGCTGGAGATATGGCTCAGTGGTCGGGTACCTCTGAATTCAATCCCCAGTACAAAAAAAAAAAAAAAGATCTGAGGCCTCCATGTCTGCTAAGTTACCAATTAATTCCCTAGGACATTTAGTTGCATTCTTTCAAAACAGCACAACCTGTTTAAGAAGTAACTTTAACCACCATTTGAGCCTGCTATCCCACTCCTAGGTCTATACCCAAAAGACTTAAAAACAGCATACTACAGTGCTGCAGCCACTTCAATGTTTATAGCAGCTCAATTCACAATAGCTAAACTGTGGAACCAACCTAGATGCCCTTCGATAGATGACTGGATAAAGAA